>JAQFYT010002746.1:0-12130 GCA_034694925.1 Ceratophysella denticulata
GAATACGCCACACCCTTGTCGACTCTAAGGCGTACACGCTGCCGATAGGCAGCTGAACGGCCGATCTGTGCTCTATGATCTACATTTATGGTACATAATACACGTGGGGCTGTGTAAATATTAATAAATTAGAAGCATAATTGAAATAAATTCGCATAATAATTATTGACGGAAACGAAACTCTACCAGGAAACTATACAGTTCTTTAGAATTTGTGACAAATGATTGTCATTTGTTGTCTCCATATATTCCATATCTTCAAATCCATTACAAAATACGTCCGGATTTAATTAATTATTTGACACTGTAGTATTTGACAGCGAGCACAACTACTCCAGGATGGAATTGATTAGTATGCAATATTACGTACCTATACAAAATCAAGGATATTGAACAGTGTATATTATAATCCATTAAGCATTTCGTAACCTACTTGACCAGAATTGTTATCTAAATGTCGTCCAATTATATTTTATGTGACATTGTTCAGGTTCATCAGACAGTACAACTGACTAATGAAGAAATCGATTCATTGGACCTGAATTTCCAATATTTATTTGTAAAATAAATTTAATTCTGTGCACTAATTAGGTATTTTCTGCAAGGTAAACAGGAAATGGTCCAGAATCATCTGGCCAATATACGTGCCGATTCAACGTCTTACTCATACAAAGTACACAGCGCTTCCCGGTTTGCCTATGCCATACCAATTGCAATGAAATCCTGTATGTACAAATATACCACTGACCGTTCTCCCTGGACTGTCAGAGATAAGAGATAATTACGTATAATAACATCAACAAAAAAAACTCTCTCATACGCTCATCAGAAGCTGCATTCAATTTGCATTTGTATGCACTTCGTATAGTCAATTCTGCGTCATTTCTGGTTTTCATTTCAGCCTTGTTCCATTATGTATTGGTCATTATATTTCGAATCAGTGATTTATCAGTGCAGATGTAGAAGAGAAGAAAAACAAAAAAATAAAGGCCTTCTGCACACGATCATTTTATTGACTTAAATACTTTGAATTGAATTCAGTATTCATAACGGAAAATGCTGACAGGCAGACAGACAAACGAAAGGACGCCATCGCATCCATACCATCAATTAAGCTCATTTTGGTCTAAAAAGGGTTATTTTATTACGACGGATAATTCAAACCCTAAAAGCGGCCAAAATGCTCAAATCCAAACGTATGAGGTCCATTTGACCAAAGGCGTGTAACATAGCCGTCGGCAAGGTTGTTCTCCGTCTTGAATGTACCTATATAAGTTACATATACGTATTTGTATGTGCAGCATTTGTTATGTTACATAAGTACCCCGTCTTTTTTTCGCATCCATTCCATACACGAAATCAAAATAATTATAATGATACTATACAACAATGCGGAATGACGGTGTAGGTAGACGATACATGAGATCATAATATAAAATGGATTTCCCTTTCCAATACCATCATTCTTACACCCGAGTAACTTTAAACGTAATTGTACATCACGTCTTTGCATTATTATATTGACAAATACAACGATCAAGAAGACAAACCCAATTTGTGTCACGAAGAAGCTACACCTGTAAAAATTCTATGTACAATAGAATATTTTAAAAAAATTATTTCTACAAGTGTTTAAGTCACAATTAAGAATGATTTTATTATTTTTATTAAATTATGTGATAGTAGCTGTGTTTAGTTTCAGTGCGGGTGTTCCGCCGCTTCGATCTGTTTGTTTAAATATGATTCCGCAACATGACACCTACAAACCGCAGTCCACGCCGGCTCCTTTTACTATTACAACGAATGTGGACAGTATTTCGTCCGGAATGGACCTCACCGGTAACAACTAACATACACATTTCATATTTATTCAGAACTTATGCATATTTTGGATTTGTATTACATTACAAAATAAATACATTAGACATTTGGTTTGAAAATTCTGTGTCGCTTTGCATAACTGGTATTGATATTAAGTTGTCAAAATTAACCAATCAAATTTCGACGGTAATTCTTATGACGTCGAGTAGGTTTGATTGCATAGCGAATTTATTTGGCTAATTGTAAGATGCGTAAGAAATACAGTCCAATCGGAACTTTCTATTCTAGATTACAAGATTTAACCAATTAATGATTTTAAGAATCCATCGTAAAATTGTAGTACAAATGTATAATTCGTTCCATTTGCCCTTTTTTAGTATATCTCAACTCAACGGATCCAGAAGTCCTCTTCAAAGGTTTCTACGTGCAGGCACGATCTGAAGCGAATAAACCTATTGGGACTTTTACTAATAATGACCTCACGAAGAGCCATTCATGCGGAGGAATCAAATCGGTAATTATTGATTCTACATGTTTCTCCGTTAGCAGTCCTCCGTGGTATCACTTCACTGAGCTCAGAATATTTGAAAATATAATACTGTAAAATAAAAAAAATATTATATGAAAATTCCTGTCAGAATGCAGCCCATCACGGAAGCGGAAAAGTGGAGAAAAGTGCCGTAGCCATACGATGGACCGCACCCAAGGGCTACACGGGGGAAGTTAATTTCATCGGAACTTTTGTTCAAAACTACGTTATGATTTGGGCCGGCGTTTACTCCGATCCAGTCAACATAAAACCCAGCACGAACACCAACAATCAATTTCAATCCCGAACACTCAAGTAAATTAACAAATACTATTAGGTACCTAACGTAATTTAATTGTCGAAACGAAACTAATACACTAACAGCTGGTTATGCATAGCCGCGGGACGATGTTAATTAATATATGATGTACCTACGCTAAACCTAACAATTGTATGTTTTAAAATTTCAAATAGTTCTAATCCTGGAGCATCAACTTCCCGAAGAAATGGTGGTGGGCTGATTGGAAGTATTCTGAATTTCATATCAGGGATCGGAAACGCAATTACTAGAGGACTCGGAGTTAATAATAATAGGAACAATCTTTGAAATATGTTTAATAAGTTATTACAGTAATTTCGGAACTGAGTTAACTATCGTTTGTGCTCTACCTCAAATAAATGTTTATTTTCAGAAATACATATAAAAACATGACAATTTATGATTACCACTAACGAGCAATGTACCATACTAAAAGTGGTTTACAATTAATTATTTTCCAGATAAGACTAACGAAATGCCATATGAGTTAATCAGTGTCATTATATGTAATTTAATTTATGAAAGCGACCACAAAGGCTATTTTAATATAAAATCCAAATGGTGCGCAAGCTTCATCCACTAGCTGAAACTGGGTTCATAAGTTTTTCTATAAACCTAGAACAAATCCGGTCATATTCTAAATTCTAACTGGAAGGGGTATTGACCAACCCATTAAAGAGGCTGTCCATGGACAGTGGTCACGTGAGCGGTAAGGGTGTGTCTGTGACGGTAAATCTTTTCACAGAATGGACAGCGGTTCTGGGCCGGAACGCCACACCGTACCTTCAAAAAACAACAAATATACTTTTGCGTTGCAAATTGAAAAAATCCAATTGAAGTCTGCTCTGCTTTCGGCCTCGTCCATTAATAAATATCATACTGACTTTGTACATAAAATTCGCGTTTAATTATTAGGGAAAAGAACCTTCCTGGATTTGGCCTATTTTCAGAGACTTTGGGCCACTGACAATTGAACTTCCATCTTCCATGCCACTACAGTAAAAATTGAACGGCAAAATCACAGAAAGCCAAATAGCGTGCAACATACCTTGGGGTAGTGTACTAATACAGCTCACATCCATACAGTCCAATAAAAAGTTTGCTAGCATATGAAAAATAATTTTTTGAATGTTACCCATATGAATTGTATTGGACTTTTCTCAATTCGAGTTAGGTAAGGGTCAGTTTCTTCGGGTACTTGGAAACTTTTTATGACTTGTATGTATTTGCGCTGTATTTGTACTACTCCAAGGTATGTTGCGCGCTATTTGGCTTTCTGTGATTTCGCCGTTCAATTTTTGCTGTAGTGGCATGGAAGTTCAATTGTCAGTGGCCCAAAGTCTCTGAAAATAGGCCGGATCCGGGAAGGTCATTTTTAATATACGAAAAATCTTTTATTGCCGTCTAGAGACCATACTTTTTTATTTTTAAAACGTTAAATGTACTTTCCCTAGCGACCCTGTAAATGTTCAGAAAGAAGTACAGCTAAATTCTAGGTTCAAACCTTGAGATGACGAATGAGGCTGCTGTGGTTCTGGTAACTCTTTCCACAGTTCTTGTTCGGACAGACGTGCGGGAACCAAGAAGATCCTGATAAGGAGTTAGAAAGTCGTGTGATTTGATTAGGCTGATTTTATGGTCACAACGGTGAAGCAGAATATTTAACTTGAGCGTAAGCCGTGGCGACATTGGTTAATCAGAGGCAATTAAAAGCTACTAAATGCTATTCCTGATGACTTATTAGTATTACATTAAACAATACGTTGAGTAGGCGAAAATTGACAAATGAGTAATCAACGTGACACGGTTCGAATTTCGAATCGGCTAAAGCTAAAATGCATTCAATTGAATTGCATATTGCAGTAGAGAAGTAACCAAAAATGAATTAATTCCATAACGACGACACGTAAATTGGTAGAAACGGTATGCCGTTTATGAGATATATAGGTACGTGCAATATCGACACCCTATTTAATAATTACTTTAGCACAGTGCATAGAGTACATACTATGAATTTCTAACGCATAGTCCCTAACTCGTTTACATAATAAATTTCTGGATTGGCTGGATTTGATAGCTCAATCGGAAATTCCATGTCGACTGAATTTGTGATTCACCAAAGAATCCCTTCGAGCAGTTTTGAAGCCGCAAAAACAGATGAATGATTTTGGGACGTCACATTCGTATCGAATATGCCGTTTAAGAGTTCCTTTATTCTTGTACTTTCTCGAGCATTTCCAGCAAACCAGCTCAGGAACAGATCCACCACCTAAAGAAATTTAGTGCAAAACGCGAGCTATAATTTTGATATTCAATACCAAGTCCTCACGTCGTACATCGGAATAATTTCCGCAAACGAATACGATACAATACAATATCCTAGCAAAACTTCAGTGATTCAAAAACCTAAGGCTCAAGTTGTTAGCTTGGATTTATTCAGTTCTCAAATTCAAAGATTTCGAGATCTAGCGTAAGCCATGGCGAACCCACTCGAATGATCCGGAATAAATGTACAATTATATATGCCAAATGCCATATCTTCAAATAACCGGAATAAGTACAGAGTACAAGGCAAACGGCAGATATATTTACTTGTACACGAAAGAAAAGCTCGTAGTTTATTAAAATTTTTATTTTTATTTTTTAGCATTTTTTAAAGTTTTGCTTTGCTTTCGCTCTCATAATCAAAATCACCATCAATTTCACTCTGTAATTCCATGTAATCTGAACTCGTGATTGTGCAGTCTTTCCTTACGACCCGTAGCGAAGCCTCAGAAACAGTTAAACGGTTTCGGCACATCACATTCAAATCGAAGATGCCGAGTGAGATTACTTTCGACCCTGTACTTCTTGGAGCATTTCGATTTTGAGCACGCGAAGTACGCTTCAACACCTGAATTCAAAGAATTCAATAGGCTGACTTTGAATTGATAACATTTATACTTAGAAAATAAATATATATAAATGCCTCTGCAGCATTACGTAAAGATTATATACAAATATTTATTACTGCATGTAATTAAATAACTAGAATCACTCATGTATTGTTGATCTGAAATATATAACTGCGGGATACCCTCACATTAAAATGATAAATTCCAATAAGCAACATATAGAAATAATAGATAGGCAAAAACCTCTCGAAAGAGTTCAGCCACGACGACTCGAGAGGCGGATAAGTACAGTATAAATCTAACTATCAGATATCCTGAAACATCCTATAGAAAATAAATTTTTTACGAGAATATAAGACCAATAATGTCTAATACAAGAATTTGAATTTAAAAAAACAAAACAAACAGTATCAAATGAATGCAAGGCAAAACCGCAAATTACATACAGAAAATCTTAGGCTTGAAGTAGTCAAGTGCGAAACATAACATTTCAAGAATAGCATTTAAAAAACTCTCTGAATTATAGAATGAACATGATTTATAATCCGAATTTTTCGGTTTAGCGGCCTGGAAGCGTCATTCCGTGACGACACCGTTGGTGAGCTTCCAAGTTATCTTTACGAGAAGATGCATGACCACAGAAACACTTGAACCGCTTGGATTGGCCACACTCATGATTGACGTGACGGAAGAGATGTGTCTTGTTCTTATACTTCTTTGAACATTTCCAGCAAACAAATTCGGCAGTAGTATACTGACGACCTAGAATATAATTTAATATTCTTTAGCAAACTTTTCAAACAACTGAAGCGGCGTTACGTAGTGTTTCAGAGACAAGAGAATGGAAGCAACACGGTTCTCCGGGTATGGGCGAAGGACGTTAAACATACTACGATTGCAAGGTGGACAGAAACTGCCCTGTTAAGATGCTTCTATTTTTCGAATCAACTAACCATCGAGATGTCTTAGGCATTGCGTTCAAGCGTACAGGCCTGATCAACACAGCGTGATCAAAACTGCGTACATTTCAAACCATTTAAACTCTTGTGCTCGCCACAGGTTCAAACAGAAGAATATCAACGGGTCAAGACTGACGCCCAAGTAATTAGTCATCCAGTTAATTGAACATCACTTCATTCAGCCCAATGGAAAGGTAAAACTAAAAGTAGCTGGCTGATATCGTCAAATATCAACGACAAATACAGCCATTCTTGGCGTACATTTGATATATACGCAGCTTCGCAAACAAAGCTGTGGTTTGTAGAGTTTCCTGACACGAATATGTGACACGCGAAATGGTCTTGTGAAACCTACCTCAAGGAATTTTCGTGACATGTTACCTATTGGAATTGCTACGACATTATATTCTTTTGGTGTATGTCAGGCAGCTAAAAACATCCCCATCGGCCAGAAATTGAAACCGGGGAGACCAGCATTGGCCAAACAAGCTCTTCTTACACGATGAAATTATTTAATAAAATACCTATGATAAATGGGTATGTAGAAAACATTTATTTATTTATTGAGCTCCGGAAATGGAAGTATGAGAACAAGAACATGATTGATTGATCACTAATTGTGGAGCATGCATGGGATATTGAATACGTTGTCGTAAATATATTGATTCTATACCAAATATTGGGTATTTTGAGCTGACGTTGTTTGTATTGAAGTCTAAGAATTCTGTGTTATAGACAAAAGCTTTCTGTTTTTTCGATGGGCAAACGTGGTTCATTGAAAATTGCAAAACCTGTTTTAAGTACCTATGGAATTCTTTGGAATTATTTATAGGCAGAAGAATAATGTGTCCAAACAAAGAGTAACAAGTGAATGCAAGATAAAACCCAAAACCGCAAATCACATACAGAAAATCTTAGGTTTGACGTCAAGTATGAAACATAACATTTCCGGAGTAGTACAAACATATTGAGCGAATAACCTTTCTTACTCTCTGAGCCGAATAGTTTAGAATTATTAAAAAACAGAACAATTCCTTGAATTATTATACAGAATAGCATTAACATAATTTAAAATCCAGATTTTTCTTATTTGAGGCCTGGATCCGTAATTCCGTGACGACACCGTTGGTGAGATTCCAAGCTCTGTTTACGAGACGTTGCAAAACCACAAAAACACTTGAACCGCTTGGATTGGGAACCACATTCATTATTGACGTGGCGGGTGAGATGTGTCTTGTTCTTGTACTTCTTTAAACATTTCCAGCATACAAATTCGGCAATATTATACTGACGACCTAGAATTTATTTTTAATATTTTTAGCAACATCATGAGATATAAAAATGGTTTTAAATTAGCACATTGACAGATTACATGTTTATCGCACACATAGTACAATAAACCCATGATTTATCGTTATGAATACAAAATACAACCCATACAACCCAAAACTATGCCTGCGGTATGCACGTAATTGTGAATTAAGAATAAATGGCTTTTAATTGTTCAACTGGATAATATTTACAATCGTCAAAAAATACAGAAACGGATCTCGGATTCGACACGCATCAATTTATTGGAATCTTATTCTTATTACTCATGAACACCATCTCACATATTTAAAAACCTAATCTGAGGTAAACTAAACCGTTAGTCCCAAATCAATTGCATGTTTTAAAATAAAATTGATTTACATGTAGTTTTCGCGAAAATTGGCCAGCCAGTATAATATGAAACACCGAAATTCATGACCTGTGATCAACTTAACATGTATGCCTTACGTCTATGTCTAAACAAGACGAACATCGACATTATTACAAGGCAAAACTATTTAAAAAATCCCGAATTATTAGCATTAACTTATTAGTCAACTCATTAGCTCAAACTAATCTTGGAACAAGAAACAAGTATTAAAACATTATTCTTGTCTTGGTAGAAGAATGGTACCGATCTGCTGGTCACTTATCGTCATCGTCAATCCGTAATTCCATGTCGTCTCAATTTATGGTCCAACAATGTCTCTTTCCGAGCAGTTCCAAAGCCACAGAAACATACGAAGCGTTTGGGAACAGCACACTCGTATCGGATATGTCGCATCAGAGATGACTTAATCTTGTACTGCTTCAAGCATTTCCAGCACGAGAGATCCGAAGTCGAGGAACCACCACTTGGACCACCATTTGAACCTGGACAGAATGAATTTACAGGCTTTGCTATAATTTGTCCGACCTTGTTTTCAAAAACCAAACTACAATGTCTGAAAGTAAGACTGATCAACACTGGTGTAAAATGCGCTATAGCTATCGAAATGCCGAAATTACTATTTATACTTTAACCCTTAGTCGAAGACAGAACCGTGGCATGATTTGTAATTATCATCGGTATATGCTGTCTAATTATAATAGAAAATATTGTTTCCATGTTGAAGTTCTGTATGTACTGAAATAAGTATCGGATGCAATATTTATATTGTACACGTGGGTTAGGTCTAACGTAAGAAAAAGTCACGAAAGTTACAAAAAGTTGAGCTTGAGGTAACTCAAGCTCAACTGTTTTTAACAGTAAAGGTATACAGTGAAATTACTGAATTGAATTTAAAAAGTTTAGGTACAAATCGTCAATTTGACTTCCAGTCGGAATAAAGCTATTTCCCGTGAGTAAACATGTGTCGCTTGAGACTTGAGATCCGACTAAATTTTTTGCCACAAAGTTCACATGTATTATCCCTATACTTTTGCATATGCTGATTTAGAGCCGGTGCTGAGTTGAATGTCCTGCCGCATCTGGGACAACTGCGGTTAACAGGTTTCTTGGTACTGGACATCGCTTGACTTTGATAAGTATCTCGCTTTGCTGACATCGTCATCGCCATGAGCCAATGCGCTTCTGGGGAACAAATTCATAGACGGACATGTGTTAGCATGTGCTCAATGTTCGAATAGATTATGATGACCAGAACCGGTGCCATGTGTCATATCATAACTTAATTGTTTGAATTCGAAATATAGTGTGCCCTTTGAAACCCTGCATATTCCGATACCATGTATCTTATGTACAATGCACAAATGGTATTCATTCAAAAATACAATACAGCTTGCTTCAATGCCGAGCTAACGGAACAAGGTAATATTTAAAAACATTATTTTCTTGCATTGCTTACGAGCAAAGTGAAATATGAATTCAGAGTTGTGTACAGGAGTACAACTTTGCGGAATCCGAAAACGAGTTTAATATATTCAATATTTTCTGTCATGAAATTTTGAACAAGTCTTTTCAGAAACGCATCACTGTCAATGTTTGTCGAACCTATCCGGCAAATAACCAATAGGGGATAATAATAAAATGTTGTATGAAATAGAAACTGTGTAAGTCATAACCTGCGACACAATTGTCACAACTAATAACGAGAATAAGCATGATTTAACGTAAATTGACCAGAGAAGTAGTCGGTATTCAACGCAGGTATATACTGTAACTGTAGTGCCAAAAAACATTTTACTAGAACTATTTAGATTGGGAAATTCCATGTAGCTTCAACATGTGTCCAGTTAGAGTATCTTTTCGGGTGGTGGCAAATCCGCAGAAACATGTAAAAGCCTTCGGCACGTTACACTCGTATTTCATGTGACGATTAAGGGTTCGCTTGTATTTGTATGATTTGGAGCATTTCGCACAAACGAGAACAGCATCAGAGACCCCACCACCTGAACAAAACAATTTACAAAAAATAGATGGGTGGAATTTCGAAAAAGCCAAAAGAACCTCGTGTAAATAATAAGGCCTGCAAGCAACTTGTCCATAGCTACACCTATAGAGCAGTGTCAGCTGCAGAAATGAATTTCATAGGGATTGACAAAACCTTCGCATGATAACCTGACGAATTGCTAATCATGCTAAGCTGAGCTGACCTACACAATATCTCTGATACTCGTCACATCGAGCTGGAATTGGATAACGGAAATGTCTACCTATCGCACTTTATTAAAATTAATTTACATAACCAAGCCAAGACCTATGTATGACAATTCAAAATATGAAATATGTATTTTCAAAACATTCAAATCACATCGCAATTGACGTTTTATGAAGCCAGATAACTCAGATCTTCAGGTAAGAATGAAATTTTCATACTGTGCTAGTCTTGCAATCTCGGTGTTACATTTCAAATTGATGTGACGATGAAGTGAGTCGTAGCTCTTGAAAACCTTCTTGTAAACCATGTAACCGTACTCATAATCCGGAACCAAGGATTGGAAATAGTTTAGGTAGGACATCCAAAACTGTGGGTCTTCAGGAGAGCTCCGAGTCCAGACAGGCTTTCCATACAATTTTTGCATCGAATCTTTTTGAATTATCAAATGTAATATGCAGAATGTAAGAAGGTAGGAAATGTATGGATAATAATTCTTAAAAATTGAATTCGGATTCATTTTTCTATCATGGGTAAGATTCAGAAATACAAATTAAGAGTCATTCATGGCTTAGGGACAATTTCTGTTCTTATTATCAATATCAAACGAAACTTAAAACCGAATCTACAAACTTCTTGTAATATTTGTATTTGTATGCATGTGCTGCTCAATAGGAAACAAAGTTTACGACTAATTGTGAGTTGATGGGTCACAAGTCGCAAAACGGAAACATTTACAAAGCCATTAGAATATATTGCAAGTCGAAAATGCCCAGATACATTTAAGATCATTCCAGAAACGTTTAGCCAAAGGTGCAAGTACGGATGTGTCTGACCAAACAGAAGTTGTACTTGGTGGTGAACAAACATCCTGGATTCGAGCAAGTGATTGTACTCGGAACTCCACAAAGTCTAACGTGACAATCATAGGAATGTTTTTTCCAGAAGAGCTTCTGGCAGATGGGACAGTTGAATATTCGGGCTTTGGCCCTGTGTCTGGCTCCTCGTCCTATATCAATGTAAAACCGAGAGTCAGGATCAAGTTCAACCAAACAAAATCTCATCAAGATAGAATATCATCATACTATAACAACGGTTCAGTCAGACACAAAATACCGCTAAATACAGAAATAAACTGATGCATTTTCAGTTCAATTCAGTATATCTAAAGGATCGTTGTATTTAAAAAGCTAAATTATGAACATTAACCTTGGCCAACAACCGAAACCTCATATGATTATCGTCAATTTATTTTTACAGCAAATAGTAATAGCGGAAGAAGCGCGCGGCGATAACTACAGAGTTGTACAGTAGTAGAAATATAAATAAACTTGTTTAAGAGTTGTTCAGTCAGGAAACATCATACGGCCCGTATATAATTAACAGTAATTTCAACAATCTTGTAAACATCGTTGTATGTAGAAGGACAATTATTTAACTTGTACACCTACTTGGACATAGCAAATCAGGATAATAATTAATTCTGCCTGGATTCTGAAATCCATAACGGCGCACAATATAGAGAGACTACTGAGAATGAGTTGTATTGAAGGTATTGTCACGGTGTACAAGTTTCATGTGTAGATTTAAATGGGGAATATTTAAACGTGCAGCTGGATTAGAGAATTTTGCAGTTGCCACAATGTACAGCTAAATAAGTGGATTTTGCGGCTAAATTAGTAACTTTGCAGCTGAAATGG
>JAQFYT010002747.1:0-12124 GCA_034694925.1 Ceratophysella denticulata
GTAAATTTACAGTTCTTGTTGCTACCCAGTATTGAATATCAGAAAATGTCAACAAATCGTCCCCAAAGACAGTTCCATTGAAATCGGCTGATGGGACTACCCTACTACGCGCGGCGCCCAAACAAATAACTCAAATTACCCTGCTATTCTCCGACTTGAAATTCAGTTCAAAGTTCAAAATTTCGTGTTTCTTTTTTTTGGAACTCTAAATATAACTCTTTACAACGAAAGTTTTAAAACATGCAATCAAGAAATTTTGGTGTAAACCTGAAAATAAAAAATGAAAAAAAATGAAGTTTACAAATTACTCTAGAATTAATGAATAACATAGCGGTACAGTTTTCAGTTTGGACGAAGGAAGGATAGCAGGGTAATTACTTGTAAATACAAGTGTACAGTATTATTAAGCAGGTCAAAATATCCTGCGTTGAATTTGCGTAAAGGACCGGCAGAAGATATCAATGGAGGTTTTTTGGTTTCACAAATTTAATTTATTCAGTTCCAAAGACAGTAAAATTTATTTTAGCGACAGGTACAAGAAAAGAATTCTTAGGAGCTCACTTGTATATCATATTATACGCGTTCATGAAATAGGACAAAAGCTGCCTATAAATAGTACCAGCCCAATATGCAAGATGAGATAAAATGTAATTTCGAAGTGCAATATATTTCCAACTTTAGGCTTTTCCGTTGCAAAAATGTATTTTAAAATATTAAAAAAAATTGTGAACAATACACTAATAATTCAGATATGATAGCATATTAGACAAATACTAGTGGGACGACATGGTAATATATATAAATGCTCATATAAGTAAATCAGTACCGTGAAATTTTAATGCCGAGGTCTCAGATTACGCAATAACTTATTAACTATGTTTTCCTTTGAATATTCCACAATAAATACAAAACAGGCTAATCCAACTAAAGACACCCAGAAAATAAAAACAGAATTGACTTTGCCATCGAATATTTTGAACGCCATCGGCTGACTTTCCAGATATCGAAAGCGATAATCGCGTACAATGTTTTTATAGTACACCAAAAAATAGTAAAACGTATTATACATATGTATAATACCTGATTCTCTTAGCAAACCCATCGCCTTATATAGCCTCCAGCCGTCGTGTCCAAAAAACAGGAAACGATTAGTTTCATTCAACTTTGTTTGTGAAGCAAAATAGCACGAACGCCTGAAGCCTTGGAACCTTGTCCTTGAAATATGCCTGTTCACATAATAGGCCACTGTTAAATTTCCAGCAACTAAACTATGGTGAATATCATCAAGTGACAAACTATCGAAGCTTGTAAAACTAGACTCAAAACTGTGAGATGTAATATTTTCATCAATAAATACTTTCTTCAAAGCTGGGCCTTGCCTGTGAATGATTTTGTATCCCATGTCAATGAGATCCTTGAGTCTGGGCACGACTACAAAGGGTGGCGGAACTGTAAGGAAACCGGAAATGATGCTGTCGTAGCCACAAGTGAGCACGATGCAAACCAACATAAGCAGAACGAGCATTTTGTTTCCATTTAGAACAGAAGCAGATTGTCGAAGAAAAATTCCAACAACATCAATGCAATTCCCTCGAAGCAAAATGCTAATAATGACTAGAGTAGCTCCGATGCCAACCCAAGAACAAGTGTCGAACGGAACTGTCCAAAACATAAAGTTAAACATTTCTCTCTGAGGATTTGACGAACAATACAAGAATTTATAAATGCTAGTGTCGTAAAAAAATTGAGCAACGAAATGGTCTAACGGAAACATTTTCGATCCAACTACCCAGTCAACAACTGTCATTTCAACGGCAATGCAACGAAAGAAATTTGGTATATGAAATAATCGTTCTAATGTAACCTCCCCTGAGTCAACGTCCCAGAGGCTCAGATTGAAGTTGACTGCAACTGAATGGAGAAAACGTTGTAGTGGACTGCATATTTGAACTAATTCGTTCTGTTCATTCACGCTTCCTCTAATTATGTTCTTGCGCACATGCGCACAAGTATTAGTTTTTTCAATTTTTAATATTTCTTTGTTCAACAAAGTAAGCGATGATATCACAACTGGTGTCAATGACGAGTGTTTCAGGTTTTCCGAGGTTTCCTTGATTTGACGGAGACTTTGTATCTTTAAATTAGACCAACTCTCATTTCTGGGACAGATGTGACAGTAGCATAGTGCATCGTTCACGCCCACCTTTATGTTTGGTACAGACAACACGAAGATATCCATAACTGCGAAGTTTTTGTATTCAAAGACAAAGTTCGTAGTTACAAAGTCAGAGCGTTTGGACACGTAAATAATTAGCGTGTTTTTAGTCGACATGAAACGAGAACCAAAAGTTAAATAGAGATTTCTTTTGTAGCGTCCGCTGTTTGCGACAAGCAAATTGATTGAACAAGACTCTCTCTGAAATTCTGTGTCTATAATTGAGTCCCTGCCTAGTGAGAAATTATTCATTTGATACTTCTCATGTGGTAGCATTGTGACAGTCCAGAGCTGAAATCCTTGATTTTGGTCGAGGATGCTTTCGGTCAAGTCAGTTGATTCCGAGATTTCTCTTGAATTGTAGTCAACTAAATTTAAAATACAATGATCGTATCCAGTTTTATTAACGTAAAAACTATTCATGCTGTTCGATGGGGTAGCAGTCAAAATCACAATTAAGAATACTATGATCTCCATTGCCAGAATTGAATTTTAAACTCACTTGACGGAACCACTGGAAAAGCACGAATGAAGTTTTTAAATTATCACCTTCGTGATGCCATGTCCGACGTCATCAGATAGTAATTACCAAATGAAACTTTTCGGTCGTTGATTTGATTAATTCAATCTTCGCGAAAGGGCTCTCGCAATAAACGCCAACGTTCATACGTTGATAAGTTCATACGAACGTATAATTCAATTCAATAAACGCCAACGAATGAATCCAGAAAACTAGTAGTCCGTAAGTAAGGAGCTCTGGCAAATAGTTCGCATTAAAGTATATACGTATTGACGTTAACGCATCGCCGACACCCGAGCCCACTTCTGAAGGATCCCTGCCTACTCTTGAGTGGCCCTACAACCCGGTGTACCGCCCGCACATGGAGCTTGTGTTTAGAGATTCGTTATCTCAAAGGAAAACCTTATCTTACATCTCAACGACATATCACAAAGATACGCTGTAATGCAAATGCGGAATCAAGGAAAAACGAAGAGGCAATACTGCTCTGGGGAGCGATGCAACTAAACTAAGGCATGCGAACGCAGCGAGAATAAGTTATTAAAACTTATACTATTTGCCACGACTGCTACGCTTAAAAGAACAACAAATAACTTTTTTTATAGAAACAAGTTTCACATCATAAAAAGTACAACATTTTCAAATTCTATTTACCTCACAGTATTTAGCCAAAAGTGACCAACTCTCAATTCATATAGGGTTAATAATTTATGAAATTAAAGAAAAACAATTTATTATCATCGAAGAAACCCGGCCAGCAGCACTTTATTTATTCAAAAATGAATATCACTTTAATCAAACTCGTAGTACTTAAGACACGCTACACCTTGTCACGAAATACGCTTCCAAATGAATTAGTTTTTTAATTCGGATTTAAAAGATTATTCGCAGACAAAATTTCACCCGTGTTCCTTCGGTGAACATGATCCCTAGAATTTTAAAAAATGCGATTATCTAGATTTCTAAGATGTTTGCATATATTAGGTACTGAATATACCTACCTTTAAATGATTTGACTGGAAAGTTTGAAAAATATTTTATTGTTTTACTATTTGCATAGTGTTTTATTATAAAATTATAAAATGAACTTTAAAAAGAAAAATGCACAGGGGCCATTTCTGTGGAAAACTAGAAAATGGGAATCACGAAATTCTGGAAAATAAACATTGAGCATTGAGCATATCTGTATACAGCGGATTAGTATTCACTTTAGGACGAAGAACAGAGAAAAAATACTTTTAAAATGTAATACAAGATTAGGCGCAATTACTCTGCGTTTGCAATGAAGGCGAGAAAATAGAATGAATAAATTTGGATTTTTGTATCACATTATTACATTTGAAGCTTTCATATATGTAATATTGGTTAGGTCAGAAACGCATATATCTTTCTTACCTTTGAAGTGCCTTTCAGTTTTAAAAAAAATATAATGCAAGAGTAAACACTGATTTATTTTTCCTAGAAATTTAGCCCAACGTTTTGAAAATAGATGTGTGCAAGAAAGGATATAAATTCCAATAATATGAGAGTTGAATTGTTGTTCAATCAAATCTGGTTTATTAAATCACATGTGTATGGTTATTATTTACCCAAAGTAGAAGTTTATTAGTTTATGCACTAGCAGGCTATTCTACGAGCTGAATGTTCTTGTATTTTGACTTCAAAATAATATAATTTATATGACGAATTGTTTTAAAAACTATTAAGTATATTTCTTTTGATAAACTATCAAAACAAAATTGTGCATTATTCGTAAATTATTTACGAAGTAAGTGCTGTGAATCTTTAAAGCAGATATTACAGAATTTAACTTAATAATTAGTTTTTTTCTTGAATATTCTGCAATGAAAACAGAACATGCTATTGCAACTAAAGAAATCCAGACACTGAAAACTGAATTCACCTTCGCATCGGACATTTGGAACGCCACCGGCTGACTTTCTTGATATCGCAAGTGAGCATCCTCTACAATGAGTGGATAAGAAACCAAATAATCGTAAAATGTGGTATACATCTCAATAATCCCAGAATCTCTGAATAATCCTATGGCTTTATATAGTTTCCAGCCGTCGTGTCCACTAAACATGTACTGAACGGTATGAGTAAACTTTGATTGTGAAGCCAAGTAGCACGGATGTTCTAAGGTTTGGTACCTAGAAATATGCTTATTGACAGTGTGAGGCCAAGTAACATCATCACCAGCAGTTAGCCTATACTGAATAAAAGATACATTTTCTTCACTTTCCAGACTGGAATCTAAATTTTGAGATGTAATATTTTCATCAATAAATAATTTTTCCAACTGTGGAATAAAGACTTTTGGACCTATTATTTTGTATCCCAAGTCAATGAGATTCTTGAGATTGGTCAGGATTACAACGGGCGGCGGAACTGTAAGGAAACCGGAAATGATGCTTTCGTAGCCACAAGTGATCACGACGCAAACCAACATCAGCAGAACGAGCATTTTGTTCCCGTCTAGAACGGAAGCCGATTGTCGAAGAAAAATTCCAACAACGTCAATCCAATTCCCTCGAAGCAAAATGCATATAATGACTAAAGAAGCTCCGATGGCAACCCAAGAATAAGTGTCGAACGGAACTGTCCAAAACAGTAAGCTAAACCCCTCTCGCTGAATATTTGATGAACAGTAGTAGAATTTACAAATGAAGGTCTGGTATCGAAATTGATCAACAAAATGATCGTAAGGAACCAACTTTGATCCAACTTCCCAGTCAGAGCCACTGCTCTCAGCGGCGATACAACGAAAGAAATGGGGTACAGTAAACATACCCTTTACTATAGGGTCTTTTACGAAAATGTTCCAGACGCTCAAATTGAAGTTGACTGCAACAGAGTGGACAAATCGCTGCAATGGACGGCATCCTTGTGCACCTACACCAGTAGAAGTGTAGGTGTTCATGTTGCGCGCATGAATACAAGTAAGAGCTTCTTCCTTTTTTAATATATATTCGTTCAATTTATAGAAAGCTGAAATCACAACTGGTGTCAAGGACGAGAGTTTTAAACTTTCTGAAGTTTCCTTCATTCTATGGACACTTGTGCCATTGACATATGACCATCTGAGTTTTATAGGACAGGTGTGACAGTAGCAAAGTACGTCGCTCACGCCAAAGTTAATGTTCGGTACGGACAACAAAAATGTATCCATAACTGCGATGTTACTGACTTCAATATTAAAGTTAGGATATCCAAAGTCAGCGAAATCTGCGACGTAAACCATTAGGGTGTTTTTAGTTGACATGAAACGAGATCCAAAAATGTAATATAGGTACCGTTCGTAGCGTCCGCTGTTGGCGACAAGAATATTGATAGAACAGAACTCTCTATGAAATTCATTGTCTATAATTGAGTCCCTGTCTTGAGAGTAATTATTCATTTGAAATTTTTCATGTGGTAGCATTGTGACAGTCCAGAGCTGAAATTCTTGATTTTGATCGAGGAGACTTTCTGTCAAATCCGTCGAATCCGAGATTTCTCTTGAATTGTAGTCAACTAAATTCAAAATACAATGCCTGTATCCAGTTTTATCGACGTAAAAATTATTCATGCTGTTCGACGGCAAAGCAGTCAAAATCACAATTAACCAAGCTGCGAGCTCCATGTTACCAACCACTAGAGCAGAAGGTAACTTGACGTTACTACACAAAAGTACAACGTACAAATAAAGGCCTTGGATTCTTACCTTCGTCATGTCATGTCAGACGTCAGCAGAAAAGTAATTACTAAATCAACCATTTCAGTTGTTGATTTGATTGATTCAGTCTTCGCGAAAGGGCTCTCGCAATAAAGGCAGAGGAATACAATCCAGAAAACTGAGACTCTGTAAGTAAAGTAAATATGTAAACAAGGCATAGACATATTACTATGGTTTAATGTTCAGAAACACAACACCCTTACAACTTACGGTAATGTTGGTACTAAAGCTAAATGGTACTAATGCTGTAGCATGGTACTAAAGCTAAATGGTACTAAAGCTGTAGCAAAGTGAAGTGGTTTGAATAGTTCAGAGCTCGCAGACTTTCTTTACGTTGCCAATAAGTGCACCTCTAGTTTATTCACCTATTAATTGTGAAATATGTGACAAGTTACACTTGTGTGACGTCACAAACTAGCACAGGAGGCGACATTATACCGAATTGACAAACATCGGAAAGTTTTGATAGAAGGTGAAACTCGAAGAATTAGCGCTTGAATCCGACCACTAATCGCGTGAT
The DNA here is from genome assembly GCA_034694925.1 of Ceratophysella denticulata. NCBI lineage: Eukaryota > Metazoa > Arthropoda > Collembola > Poduromorpha > Hypogastruridae > Ceratophysella > Ceratophysella denticulata. Next base: position 6,974 of record JAQFYT010002747.1, read on the forward strand.
TTACAAATGGGAAACTTTTGAAGAGGGGCCTTTCATCTTTGACATCCATCATCGCCCGCGGAGTGAAAACCGTTCTTCGTGAATTATCGTAGACAAATAGTAGATTTTCTGCATTAAATCGACCACTAATCGTGATTTGCAAGGTAGAACGTATTCAAGAGGGACCTTTTCACTCCCCAATGGTTCATTAATCGAGCTGAACAATTGCCGAATAAGGTCAACGGAGTGGAAACCGTTTGACGTGTTTTCAGAGAATAATACCTTAAACGTACGTGTTCGCACATAGGATGTAATTTTGTACTTTCATGATCGGCTGTATATTAATTGCTAGAGATACAGATTACATAGAACATGTGTAAGAATTGCTAAATCGACAGTATATTGCATAAGTTTCCTGTGTTTGACATAAATAGATAAAAGATTGAAAATTTTACCCATTTTTTGCCACAATAACTGGAAATAAACATGACTTACATGGCCGCAACCCTAAGCTCAATAGACCAACCATGGATGGTATACGGAACTTTATAGGTTTACGTTAATTTCAATTACGCTGAGGTGTCTTCAGGCTCTTCTAATTGGTTTGTATTTAGCCGTGTAGCTTGTGTACAGAGATTTGTTATCTCAAATGGAAACCTTGTCTCACATTCCAACCAATTAGTCCAATCACGACGATGCAGTCAAGGAAATGCGGAATGAGGATAAAATCTAGAGCTAATACTGGTCTTGGTCTTGGGAGAGATATGGCACTAATGCATCCAAACGCAGCGAGAATAAGTGATCGAGACTCACACTATGTATTTGCTGAGACTGCTACCCTGACAAGCACAAAAATTATTTTGTGCTTCTTTATAAAAAAAACTTTTATCTTTACATTATCAAAATGCCACAGCCTTAAACTCAATTTTCCTTGAACCGTTTAGATAAATGTCACAAGTTTTCATTTCTTAGTGTTAAAAATTTATACAACTAGAAATACTCATTTATTATCTCCGAGTAACTCCGCCCAGCAGCACTTTATTTATTCAGATGTGATCACATAAGTCAAACTCCCAATACTTTACACACGCGACGCTTTGACATGAAATATTTTTGCCTGCTCTCCTAACTTAATTCGAATTTTAAATTGCTTCGCATGTCAAAATTTCCAAATTTCTTTGGCCTGCTTTCAGAAAACATGATCGCTGGAAGCCTAAATTTCAAGAGTATGAATACGTATTACTTTTTATACATTTGAATTATCTGACTTGAGGTAAATTCTGTGCATGTGTAATTAGTGTCATGAATCGATTTTAATATTCAATCATCATCATCTTTATCCCCGTCAACATGCTTTTCCTTAGTACAGCGACCAATTCCGAAATTCGTTTTTACCGGTCGTCGCATTTCGTTTTTGCAACATGTGTGGAATATCTTTCTTTTCTCCTCGATCGGTAGAACACAGAGGGCTTTGTTGTGCTTTTCTTGGCTCTCCAGTGATCCACCCACTTCTTTTCGCGCACAGCAGGCTTTTGTTATAGCAGGGTAGTTCAACGCTTTTGCATCAAATCTGCAGACACAGTTTTGATCTTTTTCCATAGCATTTTCGAGTAGTTCTGGTGACTGTGTCGTAGCAGGTGGTGGTGTATAAACAGCGTCATCATCGTCATCCTTGTCACCTGTCAGGTGTTTTTCTTTTGAACAGCGTCCGATTCCAAAATTTGTTTTTACCGGGCGCCTCATTTCATTCTTGCAACATGTATGGAATATCTCCCTATTTTCAAGCATTGGAGTTGGAAGAACACAAAGGGCTTTCGAGGGTAGCGTTTGGGTCTCCACAGTTCCGGCTACTTCTTTTCGTACACAGCAACTGCTTGTCACTTCGGGATAATTTAATTCCTTTGCCTCAAATCTGCAAACGCAGTACTGATCCGCCTCAGCCTTGCTTATATTACTGCCCTTGACTGCCGCAACCAAGATTACCAATGTGAGAACATAGGTCGAGTCCATACTTGAAAAGAAGTCACCTCGAACGGCACTTAAAGGAATCAGTACACAAAATTTTATTCAAGCTCCTATGTAAAGTTGATTTGATGAAAATGCATTCAGACCTGAGCAGTCCGATCCGAGTTTAGTCCTCAAGTTGTAGTATGTTTTTTTTTCTTTAGAAATGCATATATCCAGATGTTTGTAAAGATTTCCTAATTGACTAGTGCAGAAGCATTGCTCCTGAACAGTTGGATTGGAATTGCAGTTTGAACAGTATTTCATATCATTGGAGACTGACCCTGACAAAATGCCATAAGGACTAGACTAACAATAAAATCCGGAATTTGGAATGCACTCTTTGTTGAACATTAAATATTGAACACGTCATTCGCGTTAAAAATTTCTTGACGCCGATTAAGTGAAAGTGAACCTTAAGTGTTACGTAATTGCATCCATGCAGTTCTCCACGACCTTCATTCTATTCATAGTCCATTAGGGGTGTAAGTTTTATTGGATTAATACAAGACAATTCGACACGTATTTATGTTATCTTTGCACATCACAATATTCCTACTCTATTGCATGGGTAAATAATAGGGGTGTAAAGTAAATACAAGGATACCGTATGTTCTGGCAAATAGATATGCAGCGCTACAATACTCAATATCAACGAATATGAAATTACCCTTACAAGTTTTAGGTACATGCACAGTAGGGCAGCTGGAATTATCATTGTCATATAGAATACTAGAACTTACAAAATATTTACATTTTATTCATTTCAGCAAATCACCTGAACTTGAAATAAATTTGTAAAATAGGTTACTGGTAAAATACGTCGTGTAGCTGTCGTGTAGCCTACTTGGAGACGGATAAACGCAATATACAAACCAGCGATGAAAATCAACGCCCGTTTCGTCTGAGGAGTTTGCAAAAGCATTATTGAAATCAGATCAATTGCTGTACAGAAGCGAAGTGTGGGTATGACACAAATTGAGATGAGAATAAGGATAACATCTGATTCTGAGAGTAAACCCATCGCTTTATAAAGCTTCCAGCCGTCGTGTCCACTAAATAGGAACCGGATGGTTTTAATGAATTTTGTTTCTGAGGCCAAATAGCATGACTGACAAAAGATTTCGTAGCTTGAAATAAGGTTATTGACAGGAAAAGCCCATGTTGCATTCCCAGCAGCTAAAAATAAATTAATGCAACCAACAAGTATATTTTCTGTGTCCCCTAGACTGGACTCTAAGCTGTGGGATGTAATATTCTTAGCCATAAATATGTTTTTCAGCACCAGAGTTTGTCGTACAGCTAGGATTTTGTATCCCATGTCAATGAGATCCTTAAGACAGGTCAAGATTAAAATGGGTCGCGGAACAGTAAGAAAACCGGAAATTATGCTTTCGTAGCCACAAGTGATCACGATGCAAACCAGCATAACCAAAGCAAGCATTTTGTTCCATTCTAGAACCGCAGCCGATTGTCGAAAAAAGATTCCAACAACGTCAACCCAATTCCCTCGAAGCCACCCCGATCCCAAACCAAGAAGAGGTGTCGAACGGAACTGTCCAAAACAGTAGGTTGAACCCATCTCGCTAAATATATGGCGAACAGTACATGAATTTCAAAATGACGGTGTCGAAAGGAAATTGAGCAACGAAATAATCGAACGGAATGAATTTCGGCCCAACGAGCCACTTGAAATCAATATCCTTAGTGGCGACACAACGAAAAGAAATGTAGTAGAGCAATCAATTTCGATAATGTAATACGTTTCGTGTCAAAGTTCCAGACGCTCAATAAAAATTTTTACTGAAACTGTTGACTGAAACTGTCTGGAGAAAGCGTTAGAGAGAAGCGCAGCCTTGCAATTAACGACTCTGTTCTTCCAAGTTACCTTTAATAGCGATTTTGCGACGCGTGCAGGTTAAAGTTTTTAATATATTTTCTTTCAACAATTGAAAACTTGAAATCACAACTGGTGTAAAGGACACGTGTTTCAAGTTTTCCGAAACTTCTTTCATTTCATTGAGATTTCTGGCTTTAATAGATAACGTATTGTATTCTAGGGGACAAGTGTGACAGTAGCAAAGTGCATCGCTCATGCCAACCCGGATGTTTGGTACAGACAACACAAAGGCATCCATAACTCCCATAATATTCAAGTTATAGTTAGGAATTACAAAGTCGGCGGGTTCAGCCTTGTAAATAATAAGCTTGTTTATTGTTGACATATAAAACGGGATCCAAAGATTAGGTGGAGATATCGATTGTGTAGCGTCCGCTGTTGGATGCCAAAAAATTGATCGAACAGGACTATCTCTGAAATTCAGGGCCTACGATTGAGTCTCTGTCATAAGATACATTATTCATTTGATATTTTTCATTTGGCAGCATTGTGACAGTCCAGAGTTGAAGTCCTTGATTTTGTGCCAGGACGCTCTTGGTCAAATCTGTTGATTCCTCCGATTCTCTTGAATTGTAGTCAACTAAATTAATTGTACAGTTCTCATAGCCAGCTTTATCAAATTAAAAATTCTTGATTCCACTCGACGACACAGCGGCCAAAAACATAATTAACCAAACTATGATACTCATGATGCCAATTGATGGGAGTTGGAGGTAAAATCTTATACTTGACCGTTATACGCGTAAAGCGCGAACCTCTCTCCAGCTGTAATTTTTAAGATCCGAAGGGCTCTTTTGAACGCCGATACCTTCGCTTTTTAACTAAAGCGAGAAGACATGAAACGGATACTTGGACACTTTAGGGGCTTTGAAAAACGTCTTATAACACTCCTCTCATTTTTACACGCACAGTAAAATGATTAAAGATTTATTCATTATATAAATACATTATAACTAGGCAGCCTGACCTGGTATTTCCATCACGTGTTGAAGAACTTACGTCCGGTAAGGTTAGGGTACCTTTCATCGCATGGTGAGTAGGAGAGACCTGATACCGCGGTGTTTTTATTTCCAGAAACGTAAATGCTAGTAACCTATTCTTTTATGCCACAATTCAAAATAGATACGTATACATGTGATGAAACGGTTTAAGGCTCTTTAGCACGTTGTTTGGTCCATGCTGATTACACGCAAAACTCTAATTAACTCTCTTCCGGTAATACTAAACGTGGAGACTTGGGACTTGGTGCTATCGATTCAGAAGGAACA
>JAQFYT010002748.1:0-12122 GCA_034694925.1 Ceratophysella denticulata
ACATGTATACTGGATCAATCTCATCCACCAACGTTTGAACCTAACCTAACCTGACTCAAATCATATTTACTGCATTTACAGACTTATTGCAGAATTCCATTTCTCAATGCAAAAGTCTTCATTTCTAACGCACATTCTATTTTCTCAATGCATGTGATTTCTAAAATAGGCAGCATGGTCAATGTCACCTGCCACGTGCCAACTCGACAATACCGAAGGACGATATACAATATAGCTTTATTACATTACTGCAATATTTACTTAGATTTTCACACTAATAAATTGGCTTCGTTGACAGATTATGAATAATGAAAATGAATTATAAACTGGAACCCTACCCAAAGTTTCCCTGTGTAATGCTCTCAAGTGAAAACTTTGTCTAAACTTAGGAACTAAAATATAATGAGTGGAAGTGAAGTTCCGAGTTTAGTCTGACTAATTGAGGGTGGGATACCTGAAGCTTCCATAAGCTCTTGCGTACGGTTCTACAATTAAGCTGAAGCTCTGGAACCTACAACTGGATTAATAAATTAATTATAAGGCCCACATGAGCAGAGTCGGAACGTTGTTGGGAAGACTCAGGGGAGCGTGAAATATAATGATGATCCAGAGTGAAATTCTACACGCCATCGGATGCTCTTTACATTGGCTTCGTCGGCATAGGCTTCACCTCGTAGCACGGAGACAGAGAACGACTTGGGAATAGAATAGAAAATTACTTTTTTAAAAAAAAATTGGAAAATAATAAGGTTAATATTCAGATCGGGTTCATAGGCGGGTGAAAGCGGGATTGACTGACGTCAAAGGAAATCTATTATGTGTATTCATATATTCCTGTATATCCAGGGTTAAACCCAGATTATTCTATTTGGAGAAAGTAGCCAAATAAGCAAATCTTCCATCGACAACGACAAGGTTCCCAATGCTCAAGTGCAGGCAGATTGAAGTGGAAGCGGAGGTGAGGTGAAAGTTAATGTCATTTCTGCGGAAGGAGAAAGTGGAAGGGAAATTACTTCCTATTCCCACCACCCCAACCTCAGAACTTCATCATTCACGCCTAAATACATAAATGCATACATAGCTCACTTGCTGGCAAACTCAGGTTTGGTTCGAGGCAAGATTTGTCATATAAAGTTTTTAAAATATTTGAGTATATTTCGACTCATGCATGTCTACGGTACTATTGTCTATCCTAGTAAACGCAGTTGAATTGAAAAATTGGAACAAATGCTGTAAATTGTTGCAAAATAAGGCATCTGCACAAAGCGGGCCCGAGTTCAATTTGAAGATTTCCCCAAGGTAATGCTTTCCAGTTTCACGAGACTTTGATGAAGTTTTGCTCCCGCTTTTTGTCTTGACATGGATGTACGTTTATAGGTATGTAGCCCGGGTTGTAAACGGCGAGTCGTAAAATCCGCGATTAGATTTCTCTTCCTACTTACCTGTGTCAGATAGAACTTTGGGCTGGATTCAATTAAAGAAAAAATCAGGGCTTTCAATGAAGAACCAACCTGGCTTCCTCTTCCCTCACATCCCATTACTCTATCCGAATTTCTCCGTCTAACTTTGGAACACTGAGCCTGGAATCAAGAACAATTGGGCATTAGAGTCGAAAGTCGAAGGAACTAATGGACTTTCCGATTTGTAATCCGAGACCTGCTCTCCACCAAAGCCAACATGTTTATGGACCAATTCCAGTCTGGGTTCGGTTGGGCCCAGACATTTGGGCCTCCGGGAAATAGAGCGGAGCACTTTCAGTCTCTGAAACTATTTAACCAGGATATTTGGAGGCCTAATTATCCGAGTTCCAAATATCCCAGAGCCAACATTGAAGTTGGTTTTCCTCTCGGCTTGCCCTGAGCTTGAGGTGAGGTCCATTAAAACGGAGTTGGAGTTGGACGGCTCTAATTTGTAATCTATCTCAGGAACTAATGAAGAGAGACAAGGGGAATGGGAAAAACCAAGAATCGCCTTACAAACTCCTATTAAACCTCCATTCACGGTCTACGCCCAATAAACTCCATTGTTTCCACCTCCGATTTATTGGAAATACTGCCTTTAATGCCTTCTCAAAACTATACTGCCTGGATTACTCGGATCATAAAATAACGCCAGACTTACGACAAACCGCAACAATGCTGACATAATACAATTCAAACCTTAATTTAAAAGGCAATTGCCATCATGAATTCAGCATATGAAATTTGAAATGTCCTAAAGCCGAAATTTCTGCGTTTTGTCGTACATAAGCGAGCCATACGTTCATCCACTTTCAGAAATATATAAACTGACAGGAAAAATTGTGAAGCCTATAAAAAATCGAAATCTAGTCTACATCAGCCAGGCTAATTTTAATTTCCAAATTTTGATGGTTGGGTTAGAATAGGATAATTTGTGTTCAACACCTATGTTATGTTAAATTGAGTTAGGCAACAATGGAAACACGTTAGAATGGAACCTAGCATAACTTTTCTCCTTATTTATGCAGTTATAAAATTAATTCTCATCTGTAAACTAAATGAGACTGAGTGCAGCTTGATAGCGTCCAGAAATAATTGAATTGAGTGTCTAAATGAGTCTTCCAAAAATTAGCTCTACAAGGTATTTTAGTTTTCAAACTCGCTTTTATTCTTCTGGAATATATGTAGCATGACAGCGCAGAATACCCGTATTCGTGATGACTAAAAGAGTGTTTCTAATTAATTAGATCCATAAATAGTGATACAAGCGTGCGGAATTAATTAAGGCCAAAGCAAAGTACCTTAGAGCTATTTAGAGATTCGATAGTGTATCTGTGAAATAAATTACGTGCTTAAATATCAATACCTACATACAATTAGTATTTCAAAGTGTACACCGGAACTTTTGAACTAGAAAGTGAGTTGTGAAGAGAGTGCTTGAAATATTCAAAATGCTCTAAAAATTCTCAAAAACTTGGGGATTCCAAGAATCTCGGTGATTATTTATTAGCCTTTTCCGAAGAGCAGGCTTCCAAGTGGGACGAAAGTGAGGGCAGCCGAGTCATTCGGAGCATTCACCAAGTACGTCGACAGATTGAAGAAGTTATTCAGAACTGTTCAACAGATTAAGAGCTATTAGTGAGTTTAAAAATCAACAAAATGTTATAAGACATCGATACAGGTATTAACAAGGGGCTTATTACATCTCTCCTGAGCAATTTGCATGTCCATTCCAATGTTGGATGAAGGCTCGAACATCTCCGACACTTCCTCATCCACAATTTCTGCCATGAGGTCATCCAACAATGCTGGTTTTTCCACAGTACCTCTGGAAGGATCCTTAATTTTGTTGCAATTACACAATTAAAAGAATTTTTTCGACAAAATTCAAATAACCTTAACGAATTTGGTTAACAAATAAATAGCTACAATGTTCTTACCGTTGGAATGGAGAATATCACCGTGGCCAACGTGGTGAAAATTACAATTATCAGAGTTTTGGAAATCATTTTAACTTTGTATGCCAATTAGTATTTGAAATCACTTTAAATTCAGCAGATTCGAATAATATATTGTACTCGCTATGTGACGAGTTCCTGAGAAACGCCGTATTTCGAGCTAATGCACCCTCTAAAATTCCGTTTCCTTATTTATATCAATTTTGTATTTGAACAAAGCAATTGCGACATAATTCTAATCGATTACCAGATTTAAAACAAACCAGACGTGGACCAGTTTTTTATTTAATTACGCTCAATTCAAAAAATACAATATATTTAATTGTTTAATAACACAAGCATTGGATCCAATAAAGTTAGGCATTTATTTCAATCAACTACAATTCAATTATCTGCATGTAAGGCTTGTTGGAGATTCACAACTGAATTTAAACAAGTTTCGATAACCGCAGAGTTTGTGTTTCGTATTTTTGTACTGATTTAACAATGGTACAAACTGTGTTCTCCAAATATCTCAGTATGAATATTGCAGTCAATCATTTATATATTTTATTTAAATACTCATCCGGCCGCAACCTTGGGTGTCAATCAACTTCATCATTTATTATTTTGCTGTCTGGAAATATGTAAATATAAATAACCTATTTAAGTTCCGCGTGACTCAATATTGACATATTTGCCTACCTAGCTGGTCAAAAGAATGTCAACTTAACTGTGGTAACAGCTGTAACATGGGAATTACAAACATTTAGTCAAGTTTTCTTGTAAATTAGGTCAAATCCATCCTAAACTGAAGTAAATTCCGGTAAATATCATCGTGAATGAACCTTATGTTTGTCACACATTTACATTACATATATTTTTTTTTTTAAAATATGCCACGGTTGCTATTTAAAAGAAAACGAAGATTTTCATATTTTTAAACAACATTTGAAATCAACTGTCTGTTTTACCAAAGTATTATTATTGGGAAATATATAAATGTGCCATGAGAAAATAGAATCTGCCATGAAAAAGAAGACTTGTGCAATAAGTCTGCATGTCAGTAAATTTGATTTTAGTGAGGTTAGGTTAGGTTAAAACGTTGGCGGACGAGATTGATCCGTTCTACAGGCTAGGTTAAATTTTTGAAATACCCAAATAACCAACACTAAACTAACCTTTGGAATTATAGACCAATTTTACCTTATGGCAGCATTCTTCTTTTTCATAGCATATTCTATTTTTTCATTTCACGTTTATATGCCACCCATTTTTATTCATATTGATTGCAATAATGCACTACTGTACCACTTTCCGATTCGTTTTATACTTTGGCTGAAACAAACTGAATGTTTGTCCTGAAGTATATAATATATTCACGAAATAAGTATTTTCTGCACGGCGTTAAGATTAGTAAATCAGTGATTATATTGAAATACCTTAGCGCAACACTGGAGCATTCGAACAATTCAACATAAGTCACCCAACAGATACAATCCACTGAATGTTTTAACGATTGCAACGATTGACTAATATATAACCATTGTGTCCTTAACGATGTCATAACTATACACTGGATTGCCTATGCATGTCCTTACCTGAACTGATTGTACACTTCACCGGATGGATAAGAAAACGATCCTATACATAATCATTGCTGGGTACCTGTCTATGAAACAACGCCTCAATTCTAAAACTGTAGTGTTATACTGAGATCTACTGAACACACAAGTACCTGAACTTGTTACTATAATATACATGAATTATGCATTTAAAGGATACATCCTCATTACTTAACCTTCCAAACTACAGTGTATTAAGAGCCTAAAGTCATAATTCATAATTCATGGCCATATACAAGGTTAATTGGGAATAAACGCAGTAGAACCTGGGCCACATAATTCATAAGACACACTCGGTATACGATTTTTGTCTTGGTCACACCGAATAATTTAGTTGTTCTAGGAGGAATTCTAATTCGAAAATATCCGAGTTTTGGAAAGTTAATACCTAACGAATAAAATGAAGTGTTGTATTATCTTGATTATAATTGTGGCCATTTTCAGTCTAATAATTTCATGCAGTAAATTCGAACCGAGATTAGGAAACGCTAACCTAGATACCCTGGAACTAGTACACATTGTAAGTCAAATATTCAACTCGGAGTCGAAAATAGACGGGAGGAGCGAGGAGCAACCTGCATTATGTCAATTATACCGGCGTTGGTTCTATTAAATTGTAGGTGTACCGACACGGTGACCGATCACCGATCGGGTCATATCCCAAAGACCCGCTTGGAAACGAGAGTGTCTGGTATCCTTATGCCGATGGATTTGGAGCACTAACCAAGGTACCTATGCGCTTTACATTAATTTAGACTACTGAACTTAAGGGTATTTATTACTGTAAATTCTATTAGAAAGGACGTGAGCAACACTTTGAGCTAGGAAAATATTGGCGGACTCGATACGAGGGTTTTATCGACGACGTTTACACACCCAATGAAATCCTGGCACTGAGCTCGGATCTGGATCGAACAATTATGAGCTGTTTAGCGGATTTAGCTGGAATGTGGCCAAGGAATCCCAAAGATCCGAAGAGTGAATGGAACCCAAACCCAAACTATGCCTGGCAACCCATTCCAATTCACACTCTTCCCAAGAAATTGGATAATGTAAGTTATCCGGATGTCATCCAATCTTTGGACTGATCTATTGATTTATTGAAATTAGTTTTCGTTCTCAGTTTATCGGATTCAACGCAGAGTGTCCGCGTCTTCAAGAAGCTATGACGGCGGAATACCGTTCTAATTCTTCATTCGCGAAGTCCATTAATTCGGATCCTTACAACAAGGCCCTGTATGAGTATCTCACCAATCACACGGGTTTTCAGGTGAAGGATTTCCAGTTGGTTAGCAGTCTCTACGACACGCTAAAAATTCAGGTAAGCAGAAGTCGATATGCCAATACGCTAACCTGTGGTTACAATCGGCGGTTTCTTTAACGCAGAAATTGTACGGAATGCCTGTTCCGGACTGGGTGAATGCTGTGTACGCCCAAATGGCGAAATTAGCTCCGATCGATTTTGACTCCAGGACCATTGTGCCCACCACAGAAGTGAAACTGTTGAAGGCGGGTCCGCTGCTCAACTTCATTGTTACCAACATGGACCTGAAACGAGATTCCCCGACACTAACCCAAGCCCAGAAAGATACAACGCGAAAAGCCAAAATGTACATGATCTCCGGCCATGACATCACCATTGCCATTCTATTAGGAACTCTCGGAGTCTTTGAAACCCAGCTTCCGCCATATGCCTGCTCCGTGATTCTGGAAATGCATCGTGGAGCCACTGTTCAGAATGCCAATGAGCGGTTCATTCGGGTAAACCTCTTATTGGCTCATGAATTCGTTACATTTTGGCATAATCCAATGTAATCTTATAACATGTAATTTCGCAGGTTTTCTACCGGAACGAGACTGCGGCTCCGTACGAATTCGAAGTTCCAGGATGCGGTTATCCGTGTAACGTGGACACGTTCAAGAAACTCTTCAGCAACATTATCGTGAATGACACGGAGTGGGAAAAAGCCTGTATTGCTCGTGGAACTGTTTCATAAACATTTTATGTAGTAGATCGGTTGTCGATATATTGTAGCGACAAGAAATATAAAATGCTTGCATCTCAACAATTAGCATTTTTTGTGATACACCACATAACTGTATGCTTCATAATATTAGTATTGTACTTCCTCTTCTGCATAATGCCTATGTCTACATGTTATAGGTATAAAAGGTACTCGATCTCTCGTTCTAGGCATAATTTCCCCGTATATGTAGTGCAATTAATGATTAAATACATAAAATTAATTATAATTCTGCGCTGCTGCAACCCTACATGCATTATTTCCTTGTTTATCATTATACACAAACTCAACTGAACTGAACCGGAGTCAGATCTTCGTAATTACTCGCCAGGTTGTAGAGCTGTGTCTCGGTTTGGATCCTATACAATATTTTACAGTTCAGGTCAGGATGACCTGCTACACGGCCGTTATTATGGTTTTAGTGATTTCTAGCGCAGATCCGCTCGTGTCTTCCGGTAATTTGATGCGGAAATCGAAGGCGGACATTTCTACGCTGGAATTAGTCCAAATTGTCAGTTAACATACATAGAAATTAGCAACGATTGACCCGCGGAAATCCCACAATCGGCAAAATGGAAAAATTGCAATAATCGGCGCATCTCAATAAATAATAGAGTTTTACAATTCTGTAGATCTTTCGACATGGAGACCGAACACCGATCACGGAGTTTGAGTACCCCAACGACCCACTCTGGAACGAAACCCTCTGGTATCCATATGCCGATGGACTGGATGCACTAACCAAAGTAATGTTTTACACGCGTCTAGGACTTATTTAAATTAAACATAATATTGTGCTTATAAATTTCTGTATTTGAACTCAGAAAGGCCGGAGACAAGAGTTCAAGCTTGGAAAGTATATCCGTTATCGATATGACGGTTTCTTGAGTAATAGCTACTCACGCAAAGAAATCTACGCCTTGAGCTCAGATTTGGATCGAAGCATTATGAGTTGTTTAGCGAATTTAGCCGGAATGTGGCCACCAAACCAACATGACCCCAAGAGTCAATGGAACCCGAACTTGCCTTGGCAGCCTATTCCAGTTCATACCGTTCCCGTAGAATTAGATAATGCAAGCTAAATATTTGCTAAATTCGGATTATGTTTCGTTTCGTTGTGAACAGATAATCAATCTGTCTGTCTCTATTGTTTCAGTTCATTCATTTCGATGCACCATGCCCAAGGCTTGACGAACTCTCGGCAGAATATCGGACAATTTCTCCATTCGCATTCTCGGTCAATATCCGGAACAAGGCCCTTTATAAATATTTAACTCATTACACCGGCAGGGCAGTGACTGATTTCGTCACTGTATCTGCGCTCTATGATACGCTCATGATTCAGGTATAATATCCATGGAATTCAAAAACACTGATTATTGTCTCAGTCCGGTTTCTGACATTGTTTCGTAGAAAGCGTACGGATTGAAGGTGCCTGATTGGGTGAACGTGGACGGTGTCTATGAGCAGATGAAGGTTTTAGCTCCGCTCGTTTTTGACCCCAGAGTCCTCGTACCCAACGAAGAGATGAAACGGTTGAAGGCAGGTCCCCTGCTCAAGTACCTGACGAAAAACATGGAGGCTACACCGAAATCTAAAATATACTTGCTATCCGGACATGACTTTACAATTTCAACACTATTCGGGGCTTTGGGCGTATTCGATACTCAATATTCGATACCGCCATATGCCAGCGCAGCGATTCTCGAGTTGCATCGCGGAACTAAAGCTCACAATCCGAATGAGCGGTTCGTTCGGGTAAACAAATACTTGAACAGCATAAAGAAGCATTATGCTAGGTATTATGTATTGAAGAATTGGTTACACCTAATTCGTTCCAGGTATTCTACCGGAATGAAACCAGAGCACACGCACCGCTGTACGAATTTAAAATTCCAAACTGTGATTATCCCTGCAGTCTGAAAACGTTCAAGAAATTATTCGGAAATGTTGCTGTCACTGATAGAGAATGGAAGAAGGCTTGTGTTTCTAGTCGAGCCACAAATTAATAATTAAGTGAATCCATAAATACCAGTTTAAAAATATTTATTCTTAGCAGTCTTAAGACTGAAACGAAAAATTCTTTTAGTTTACTGTCTATATGTATTCCAATACAATTTGCTACACTTTATACCAAGTACTGTGTCCATCCATGCTCGATTTTGACTGATATGAGATGCCTAGGGGGTAATACTCTAGGTTTATTTCAAATAGAAAATGTTATCGTTATCAGCAATTCCACCCGCGTTGCCTGTGTTCAGGGCATGGACGACTTGGTATTTTGGTAATATGTTCTATTTAAAATAAACCTAGAGTACATTATGTGTCACCCTGTACCCTCTCGACATATTTTCCACACTAAATAAGTATTGCAGTCTGTTCTGTCATAATAAGAATGCTCAGTTTCATTCGCCTCTGGCCTGCGGTCTGGGCATTTCCACTGCATCTCATTTCAATCTCACAGGCGCTATTACCTATGTCGGCCTGTGAGCAGGTGAAAGAACTGCAGATGAGAAATTAAATCAATGCTGAAGCCCATTATTAGCCCCTGCCTATTACCTAACCATCCTTAGATATTTTTTTCCTTTGGGAAATTAGAATTAGTTTAACTTTGGCAATGTACTTGAAGAAGAGCTACAGAGCTCTGTGTTCAGTTGTTTTAGTTCTAGTTTTATTCCTAATTCCGATTCTGTTCTACACTTCACGTACCCTTGTCAAATCTGAGCTAACTTTGTCCTCATCTCCCCCAAGTCGGGAACTTGTTTTTCGGGGCCTGGAGTCCGCTTGTGACATTCCAGTCGTCATTATCCTCTGCGATGAGGAAAACAAGGACCGGAAGAATGGGACTAGTCGTCGTCGTATCTCTGAGGACTTTAGTCGACAAATTAATCAAACACTCGTTCTGCTCAAATCCCTCCTAATCACTCTCCGGTTCAGTGACAGGGGACTCAGCCCAAGACCCAGCAACTGTGTCAGAGTTATCTTCGTGTCTGAACACAGAAAGCACTTTGAGTCAATTAAACAACGAATTTTTGAAACGGAAAACTGGGATTCTGAGTTTACTCAGTACTTCAAACTTTCCTTCGTTCAGGCAAAATATCCGCCAGGTAAAATATTGAGCTATTTTATTACTTCACTTTTGTCTAATTTTGAACAGATTGGCTGTATTTAAATAGGTACGGAATGGATGCGGACCCTATTTCGTCCATGTGCAACGCTGCGTCTGTTCCTGCCTGACCTCCTGCCCGCCTACAACTCTCTCATTTACGTGGACACGGATTTCATTTTCTTCCGAAGCATTGCTGAGCTCTGGTCGGAGTTCCAGTCTATTTCTGGAGTGAAGCTGGGCGGTCTGGCCCCATGTCTCTTTCACTACGGAACTCCGCGGAATACTGTTCCGTTCTATGGAAAGTCCGGGCTGAATGCCGGACTCATGTTGATGAATGGTGGACGGATGCGGAAGACCCAGTGGACCCATAAAATCCAAATCCTCACTTCGTCCTACCAAACTGAAATCCGACTCGCGGACCAGGTAAAACTCAACAGTCCACTCTCCCCGTCACTCAAGTATTAGTAGGACCCCCAGGACCCACTTTTTGCTTTTTGAGTCTCTGGCTCTGGCCAATCCAAGGCCAGAAACAAATAAAAATGAGACGAGAGTCCAGTCGTAAAATAAGCTTCGTTTTGACTTTCACCCACTTTCACTCATAGATTTACAAGCTAACGCTTTCACTTCTTTGATTCCCGATTTTCCTATTCCCCAAATCAACAGAACGACCAAATACATTAAAATACAGGGTGTCCCAGTTAATTGTCATTCATGTTTCAGGACATTCTGAACATTTACTTTCACTTTCATCCCGAAGAACTGCACCTGTTGTCCTGTACCTGGAACTTCCGTCCGTTCCAATGTCGTGTGGGGAGCTGGTGTGAGGACCCTCGTTTGCTTTCCCAAGGAATCTCGGCCCTTCATGGAAATGCCCTTAGTTTCACGAAAGAAGGAACAGAACCACTTTTCCAAGCAATTTTCCGAGTTTTCCAAACCACTCAGCTCCATTCAGGCTTTTCTCTCCCAACTTTCATTGAGAGCCTCGAAGCTGCGTTGGTCGTGGCGGAAGAAACCGCCCCTGTCTCAGACTGTGCCACGTACGGCGGACTCAATCTCCTTCTTCTCAATGGACTCCAGAGGCTTCTGCCACAAGCCTGACAACCGTCCAAAGGTCATCATAGGCTCATGCATTGGGTATTTAGGCTTTGAAATGACAATTGGTCGAACTTTGATCTATTTAGGAATGAAGCTCAGTGTTTCTGTCCTACTTACATGAAAGAATGATTTCCACTAAACGTGTAGATTAAGGAAAAGTAGAGAATCCTTATTTCTGGATTTCCCAGAAGACGTGCGAGAGTTGGAGTTGAGAAAGAACTCGGAAGTTTGTGGCTAATGTGAAAGTACTCCTGAGTTAATCACTGGAGTTTGGGGAGAACAACAGGAAGGAAGGACAGGCTTTCAAGTTCCCCAACACTTCTGTCCTTAATCTAATCCTGCACCAAACCTTATAAAACCCTGCCTGGAATTCATAAGGACAAGTAAAAAAAAGTCCAACTCCAAAGTCCAGACCAAGAAAAAAAAAGAAATCCCTGAGGAATCGTAAAAGTCAAATGGTCACATTTCTTCAAATGAACTCACTTCAAATACTTCACACAAACTAAGTTTTAAGTTAGAAACTACGGAAAGTGGGTGTAAGGGTTGTTCCTTGGCTGGTTGGTTGGTTGCGTAGATACGAAAAGAAAATCTAGTGAAAAGTACTTAGGAGAAACTCAGTGGACACAAACCTCTCGAAAAGGAATAATCTCACCAGGGAATTCATAGCCGGATATTCAGGCAATATTGGAAACTACTCTGATTTCTTTCTACATGGCTTAAGGTTGAGTTTCAACGATGAAACTACCGCGCTGCGGAAATGCGATTGGTTTGAACGTATATGTCCTTATGGCGGAAGGGAAATATATTAACGTGCCATGAGAAAATAGAATCTGCCATGAAAAAGAAGACTTGTGCAATAAGTCTGCATGGCA
>JAQFYT010002749.1:0-12120 GCA_034694925.1 Ceratophysella denticulata
ATTGTGTAATAGGTCATTTTACTTTTTATTTCACCTGATTTGGTTGAGCCGTTTTCGAATGGATGGTACCGTAGTGAAGTGGCTATGCTAATAGCATTGGTGTAATTATTCTGTGATCCTAATTGTTTTACTGTAATTCAACCGTTTAGTTTTAGCAAACGCGCATCCTTCGTACTTTGGAGAATGCATTTAGCTTAATTTAGCAAGTTTTTTTGTTTCGATTCGTTGATAGCAAAGTTCGGTTCAAGTTAAGTTCGGCAAAGTTAATGTTACCGAGCTGTACCCTTATTTAAATGGGTTAAATTCCCTTTTTAGAATACCCTATTTCAAGGATTGAATTTGGGATGAACAAATGTCACGGCGCATATCTATATGCACAATTCCATACTAGAACGAGGTCACTTGCAACGGTTCATATTTTTGCTTTTTTGCATTACATAGGCCAAGTTTAAATATTGCGACAGATAACTTTTGTTGGATTATGTTTCGGTGGGTACTATATATTTTCTGATACTGGCTTTCTGTTAATTAAATACTTACACTTTATGTCTCAGGAGCCCTGACCAAGCGTTTTGCTTATTCCGATGACAATCAATCGAATGTTATTATAGCACGTGTAGATTACCAGAAATTACGTATTAATTCCAGTGTTTCAGCAAAAGCAATACGCACAAATCCATCTTCAAAGCTATGGATTTTCCCTTTATGGCGTTACACAGATACAAGCTACAGATATAATATAAGCCGCGGACCCAACAGACCTTGTAAAATGTAATTCAGTTTATAGTAACATCTTTGCATGAGTGATCTTGAGATCTTCCTCATTCTATGTTTGTATTTGTGTATTCACCTTAGAATAACTTAAGTGTAACCCCAAGGTTATTTGTCCAATTTCCCAAGCACTACCTTAACTAAAATAGGGTGGCATTGGAATTCTAAGCTATTTTATCCACTCAGATATCGATACGATAAACTGAGTTTTAATACAACTCTGATAGTCTGATACCTACAACTAGAAAATACCAGAAATTAACGAATTAAATTGATCATAATTGCATGTAATTATTATATTCAGCTATTGTATTGTAACTTTTAACCTTCTTGACCTTCTGCTCACTCTATGAAGATGACCCCTCCCTGAACACTAAACCCACTACGTAGCAGAGTAATCATGGTTAAGCCTTAATTTGCACAAAGGTTCGTTCGTTGTCAGATTTGCATCATGTTAATTAGTGGGCTGCAGCTGCGAGTTAATGCTATGATGCTCATCAAAGCAAACGCCCTCCGTGACGGTCCGTGCACACAATTAGAACGAGACTTAAACTCCACATGAGCTAACTCTGTTTGGTCATCCTAATGTCCTTTCTTGTCCCAGTCCTGTAATTGTCATTCACTTTCATTGTAGTTTTCTATCCTATACTTTCATTAGTAGGCGAAGGAAATGCGTTTTGAATTAGGATTTACACGTGGGTTGCACAGTGTGTTTTTTAAGATATGTACCTAAGCTGTAATTAAGGTTTGAACGATTCACTTAATATAAACAAATACGTTTATTCGGCGGTATGAAGCCAAATCTTTGCAGAATATAATACGTGCTCAAATACAATGTGTTGTTTTCAATCTCGAAATTATTATTGTAAGATTTCCAATTTTTAGATTTCGGAATTTTCACCAAGATTGACCACGCTATGACATTTGGTAGAAAAATCCAGCCTATCCATCGCCTAATTTTCAATTTTAATTATCCTGTGTGGAAAAAATAAATGCTAATTAAAGAAATAGTAGATTTTGGCAAAAAGCTAATTATTTGTATTTCTCTGCTCTAGCAATAACATTTACTGAATCGAATATGTTCGGCTTTGATTTTTAGTCCGAATACCTTCCTTCGTCAAGTGCTAAATTTTACCGAAACTCGAACATCGATTACGATTTTGTACATCTTGCATAATACCTCTACGGGCCGAGCACAAATAAGGTGTGGTACAACAATTGTAGCATTCAGCTTGTCGCTTTTTGCTGTAAATGAGATTTTTTTTCTTCAATTATCTTACGATATCGATTTTGTTGATTTGATTCAATTCCGTGGTTGGACGTAAATCGATTGAATAGATTACAGTGTAATCTGATTACAGATTAGTAATTATTGTGCCAATTACTGTCGTATTAGTTCTGCATTCCGGGTGGCATGCTGTGTGGGTGTGGGTGATGGAACGAGAGCTTTGGGCTACCTTAATTGAATTCTGACGAATTGGTTGACAATGACTTCAAGGAATTCTTTTTTCGCTCTATTACGCATTCATGACTAACCTACAATGTCGCAAAATAATTCAAGTTGATGAATGAGTACTGTACATACCTTGTACCTTGTCTACTTGCTTTGACTTTAGCATTCACCTTGAATTTGGATATCTACATACCTGTTCTACGCTCTTGCAAAAACTGCACAGGAAGCATTTGCAGCGTTTGGCATATAAAATATCACAAAAAGTGATCTACACTTTCCATGATAATGAAAATTATATATTTTTTTCGTTGCATCGTATATAGTTTCCAATCATATTTCCCATTAATTTTGTGAGATCAAAACGATTATTACTTAATTTTATCTTTTCCAGGGTTGCGTCAACAAAAAATCGTTCTTAATCTGTAAATCAAACCTAAAACCATGATTCTGAGAATTTCTTGATTTTCTGCCAATTTTTTTTTACACATATTTGTAGATTGTGTGAAGTTTGCTTGTGCACAGGCGAACTCATTACTAACTCTACTTTTTTAGTACTTATTCGTTAAGAATCAAAGTCATCTTATAAGGAACTGGTTTTATTCGGTATCACTATTTCCAGGACGCCGTACAATGCCAATTTTACTGTACTTATTAAATTAGAACACGGTACAATGCCAATTTTAATTATATTCTTATATAAGCTGTAATATTAGTGCCTAAATATTTAAATTTAGAAAAACGCGTTTAGAAATTCAGGAAGAAAAAATTTGACAAATACTTGTGTTTAACAAGATTTATAATACTGTAATGTGAAATAATTTCAAACGCTATTCCGGTCTCTACTATGCATGCACTATGCATACTTGATATTTCTCCAGCTCAGTAAAGTTGAATAAATGCACTAAATTTGCGTTTCGGTCAACTTTATTGAGTAAAATCTTCTACGTGCTACTAATTTAAAACTCGGATGGATACACAAACCACACATCCATTTGCGAGCAACCCTGTTTTAATTAATAACACTGTGTGAAACAATGAAATGAAAGTGTTGTGTATTTCCCCACCTTGACAATGCTCTGTTGTTGATAATTTTAATTCCCAGTGGATGTTTAATCTGGGTGTACTATTATATTGGTTTTACAGACAGTGTCCCTGTACTGGGCGCGGGCGGAAGGAGCGTTGTCAGGTTGGAGTGACTCTCCCACGCAGTACCATGTTCAGACGGATGAAGGCCCTGAGCGATTCTTCAGATTCCAAACCTTCAATGGTCAGTATCGGCGTGAGCGGAGGATGGACGATGGAACGGTCATTGGGTCATACGGCTGGGTAGACCCCACTGGACTACTCCGAATGACTGACTATGTTGCGGATGCGGCCGGATATCGTGTTGTTAATTCCAGGTACTTTTGCGTTGTTGCGAGGAAAACCGCTGCTACTTTTGTAATACCATAAAATAAGAAAAACATAACCTCTAATAAAATGATTTCAATATTAGATTAGCCGAAATTTAACACCAGAATCCCTGTTTTGTACTGCGTTCCTAATTGAAAGAATTGACATTACTATTCAATTTTCGAAATGTATTTCAATTTTTAATGCATCCAGTCATTGCATGACCATTGATCATTGCCTATTTCTGCTTTGTCCACATAACTGTAGAAGTGAATTCGTTGGCGTTAAACCTCAACCAGAAGAAGAAAAACGACCTTTTAAACCCGTAAAACATTCTACACGGGTAATCCGACAGAGAAATTCGATGGAAGCATTTCGAAGACCGACAACTGAGTTACCGAAAATACTTGCCGAAGCTCCAACTATTAAATCCAGTACAGCTTTACCAACCCCAGTTCACCCAACCCTACCACAACATTCGGCAGCACATATCAACAATGCTACACATTCAGAAGCGGCCAAACCTATTGAAAGTCACGACAATACCGTTAAACCCAAAAAACGAATCATACGAATTTATGGAAGAAAGCCATTACCGCAAAATCAGTTTAAAATCTCAGATTCCAAAGTTGACGGAGCAAATACAGTTGCCGGCTCTACGCGACAGCACCGAACTAATCGACCTTACATCGTGCAATACACGCCAAAAAGTTGGTTACTAATTATACATTATACGAATTCCGCTTGATAAACGAATTTAATTTGATCGATTTTTTTTACAGGTGAAGGTGGGTCAGACGTGTTCAGAAGCTACACAACACCGCTCCGTAGCGGAACAGGCTTCATTTACCGTGTTCCACATCAGTATCACAAGGAAGAAACAGAACAGGACGGAAGTCGGGTTGGCAGTTTTGGCTACGTAGACCCCTTTGGAATCCGCAGGGTCATTCATTATAACGCGGGGAAAACGGGGTTTGACCATAGGGCGGATTACAAATATGTTGGAAGACAACATTCCTAACGCTTGACTTCTCCGTTTTATTTCAAATTGTTACTTGTTCTGGCTATAAACCCTGTTTTGTTTTAGGAGCTTATCCGTACCAAGTTATTTACTCGAGTAGTAATCACAGTTGTTTTTTCTTGCAGTATACCCAGCTATGATAAATATCTTTAATTGGGAATTTCAACCGAATTCGTTTGTTGTTAGAAATTGAAATGCTAGTTAGATTTTGAAACATTGCCTGCCCAGTGCCAATATTACATTAAAATATATCGTATGTTAACATCTAACCGTGAAATGTGCACGAATTATTGAAATGAGATGTAAAAGTAACATATTCATATTAGTATTAGTGTCTTTGTTTTCATTGATCTGAGTGGATTAAACTAATTACTGACCAAAACTGAGTGAATTTTATGAATGTATTCTACTTAAGTTTCTATTTAAAAATTACCTTTATTAAAACTAAATAGAATGGATGACTGAAGTACAAACATGATTGAAATAATTAAACGGGATTACTCATCTCTAGGATTCGTTCGACTTTTAAGTTAGACAGTGTGATTTATTTCATAAACCTCTTGCCTCCCAATACGCGATATCGCGTATTCTTTGTGACATGTTCTAATTTACTATATAATTTGGAGTGTTCGTCCATCCGTCCGTCCGTGTGTTTGTGTTCGCATATCTCGACGGGGGGTAGGAGTTCAAAAAAGTTTGATACGTCAAATTGTTCCTCTTAGTCTCGTGCAGCTAATGAAACATTTACGGCCCAAATATCTCGACCCCCTACCCCCATGTGGCCAAAAACTGAAATGGCCAAAAAAATAAATAATTCGTGTGAAACATCAAAAGCTTGGGATTCGCTTGGGGAATCCAACGCTGTATTTCTTATCGAAATATTTTGACCCTTGACCCCGTACCCCATGTGACCCATGACCTCCAGACATATAAGTGACCGAAAAACTCAAAAATAACCCCGTGACCCATTAGTACCGAAAAACCACCAAAGTGATTTCAATTCCATAAGATGGAGAAAAGAACTGGTTACGAGAAGGGAGACGTAAGGAAACCTACGGGTGAAGTCTGAATCTGAAGTCTGAAGTCTGGTACTGGAGTTTGAGGAAAGAGACGTTTGTAGTCAGTTTCAAGTGACAGGAGTTTGAGGAAAGAATCGGGTGAAGTCATGGGACTGGAGTTTGAGGAAAGAGACGGGTGAAGTCAAGGTCCTGGGCAAGCTGGTTTGTAATGACTTTTGGCCTTGGAAAACTTGACCCCGGGTCTAAGTTGGGTAAAAAATACAACTTTATTTTTTTATTCCTGCAATATCATGTTTATTAGGTAGTTCCTGATCTGGGATAGCTAACGGCATTTGTCAGTGACCCATAGTTTGATCCCTGGACCAGGTCAAAGGGTCAAAATATGACCTCGCGTTTTTATTTCATATTCGGGTACCTATGTGTGTAGGATGTTAGGCGCAACGGTTTTTTCCTATATATGACCCTCCCTCTGACCCTAAATCGGGGTAGAAAAGTCATAATGTGACTTTTTGTTTTTATTCGAATTTTGAGTAGATACGTATGGGTGTAGGATGTAAGGAGCAATGGTTCTTTTTATATTTGACCCTTCCTTTGACGCTCAATCGGGGTATAAGGTATAAAGTTCAAAAGGTAACCCCTAGAGTTATTCTATTTTCGGGTATTGTAGATATGTAAGGCGCAATGGGTTTTCCCCAATATTCGACTCACAATATTTAAATGTATTTTCATTCGCAGTAACGATCAGGTGAGTGTTTTCATGCGCAGTAATGACAGGGTGAGTGTTTTTATGCAAAGTAACCGAATCCCCATGTATCTTACACTAAATCGAATTCCCATGTACCTTACACTAAATGGAATTCCCATGTACCTTACACTAAATCGAATTCCAATGTACCTTACACTAAATCGAATTCCCATGAACGTTACACTAAATCCATTTCCCATGTACCTTACAGTAAATCCATTCCCGTGCACCTTACACTAAATTCATTTCCCATGCACCTTACAGTAAATCTGTTTTGCATGCACCTTACAGGAAATCTGTTTCCCATGCATCTTACAGTAAATCCATTTCCCATGCGCCTTACACTAATTCCGTTTCCCATTCACCTTACACTAAATCCATTTCCTATGCACCTCACCCTCACAGTAAATCCACTTCCCATGCACCTTACAGTAAATTGATTTCCCATGAACCTTACAGTTAATCTATTTCCCATGCACCTTACAGTAATTCCATTTCCCATGTACCTTAGAGTAAATCTATTTTGCATGTACCTTACGCTATATATATTTCTAGCTTACAGTGTACTACGCACCTCACAGTGTAATTTTATATATACCAAATTTACTTTACCATGCACTCGTTCCAAACTTTATGTATTGTACGTTGTTCGTATTATCGCCAAAAGACTCACGTCCCTCCGAATCGTAGATCGGGTAACAGTCTAGTCTCTTATAAATGCAATCTATTCATACGATAACAAGTCAAACTTGTAATTCGTAAATTACGTTAGTTTGTCTTTTTGATTATAAAAAGGGTGGGAAATAAGCCGCCTTACTCCTAATGTCAAATTGCCTGACATTCAATGCATAATTGCCTACAGAACATTGTACCTAACGGTAAGTTTTTTTCCCGAACTTTATATTTTATTGGCCTTACAATAAAAGCTTATGCCTTACTCCCCCTGCAGCATAAGAAAAACATGTTTAAAGAATAGCTTATTTTTACTTAAGAAACTTATTACCAGAAACTTAATACTTAATGATAGTAAAAATTTGGAATTGTTCTTATCAATTAAAAATACATACAGATACTAGGTACTACTACTGACGTATCAGCGCTTTGTTAGCCATTGCCGGCCTACCACATTTTCTCTTTTGCCCAATTGGGAAATTTTTTGCCTCCGGTCGAACTGAAAACTTATTTTGGCGAATAGCTTACACATGTTTAGGAATGTATTGTTCTGGAAAATAAAACACGTGCATGAAGACTCTTCCCACCTTCCATTTTCTTCTGTGATCATCCAAAGTCGCTTCTGTTATTTTGCGTAGGTGTCAAAGTAGCGCCAAGATAGTTTTAAGTTTTGACGATCGTATTTTGTAACGTCTTGGTCTTTTAAAGGCAGTTGGTCAGCTGGCTAAACGTAGTAGTAGGTGTACATGCCAGACGTCCGGGTTATTACTTGAATGTTACTTCTCGCCCAAGTTATATGCCCTGGTTTGAAGCTAAAGTGATTTTGTTGGTTTCGAAGCAGAAACTTGACATTGACGTTGTCTGGATTTCTTTCCTGCGACCAGAAACATATTGGTCAGCTTTCACGAGTGACTGTAGGTACCTCCCCTCAGAAATAGAGACACAACACAAATTAATTGATGTCTGAGTTGTCAGTTGTCCGATAGTTCATTACACTGTGTCAAAGGTCACGGTTTACAATCAACAAGTCACTCATTTACCCTATGCCTAAATAGAGACACACTAATTAATTAAGTTGTCAGTTGCAGACTGGATATACACAGACACAACCTACTGACTACTAATTATATATTATATCAGGTATTCTTTTATAAAGTTATTCCATTTTTTTCTAACACTTCTAAGTAAATCTGTGTGACAATGAAAATTTCGAAGCCAAACCTACGGGTTCACAAAGTACTCACACAATGTACCAAATTTTAGTTTCAAAACCCAACGACATGACATCATACATATATACCTATACAACAACATTGCATGATCAATATTTACATCAATATCAGCGCCAAAGATTTAATCCATCTCTGTAATGACTGTAGTGTCTCATACGTAATTCTGGGATTTTAGACTGTAATCAAAGAGCACAATGTACAGATATGAGAAATATAATCAAATTTATTTTGGGCGTCCGCAGTTAAAATTTTATTGTTACCTAGCTAATTATCTATGCAAGCGACGCACCGTAGAGAGCCATGACGAAGGTTATGACAATGTCAATTCAAGTTGAAAGTCAGTCAATTATTAGCAGAGGTGAACCATTTCAGCGGTATGACTAAAGTGTCACCTTTACTATATCAATTAGTACTGCACATCCGTCCTGACTCTCGTAATCTCGTAATCTCTTGCTGTGCTGGTCTCAGTAATTCAAATTAGATAAAATTCCTACATTACGTGTACCTATAAAAGTTTTACAGAAATCAAGTGCGGTGCTTAAAATTTATCAGTTGTTGACCCTATGATCGTAGGGATACAATCAGCAAATTTTGCTGCATTTAAACATCTGTATTTTATACAAGGGCATTAATTTTGTTTTGAGTTTCCTATAGCGCAAAATCAGTATCTAGGTACTAAAATAGGTTTAGTCAGTTTTCCTAGTTGGATAAATGTGAACGTAAGAAATTAAAATTGTATAAACATCGATAGTCATGCTAAAAAGCCCAAGAAACGGTTTCCCTGGTTTAAAAACTCTGATAATATGGCTCTCCATTCCTGTGGTCCTAGTTGGGATTGTGATAGAATTGCAACCGTTAAAAAGCCATGTGACCGTCATCCTTGACATAGTTGCAAAGAGAACTTCGGAAACGGTCATCAGCTGTCCAGTGTCTCATGTAATTGACATCCAGAACGTACACCGCTTGGAAGGTTGGGATCCAAATGTTGTGAGTATTTCATCAAATAACTTTAATAAATAATATGGTTTTTAATGTAACATCAACATTTTTTAAAATAGGATCGGTTATCTAAACATCGCTGAGCCTTTGGACGCTTGTGAAAAACTAACCCCTCCACAAAATTTCAACTCGACGGCTGTTTTGATTACGTCACCCTCTTTTCGGTCAAAGTGCGCCTTGGAGACTAAGTTAAGGAATGCAGACAGAGAGCGCTACAGCATTGTTTTAGTCCAAGGCGATGGTTCAATTCATGAGCAAAAAATGAAAAGTAATAAATTTCATTTTATTCAAACGGTCGCAGTCATTTCAAAGGAGACGTTGGAAGTTATTAAGAAATTTGCTTACCCAAAAAGTGTCAGGTGAGCAATTTGGTAATATGCTAAAATATCTGGAAGGCTATAACTTATCAATCCATACTTTACAGATTTTATCTAAAAGCGAGATACAACTGGAGAACCGAAACGTTAATCGAATGGCTTGATCTGCCGCTTTTTTCAAAAAAGTATTATGTTTTTCTGGTCCAGTTGTACATCTGCACTATTCTGACTCTGATCGTTAAGGTAGGTTTCTTACTGAATATTACTGTTGATTAAGATTAGATTTCTGACAATTTGTACGGTATACAGTGGAAGGTTTGCTGGTTTATTTTAAATAAATTTACTGGTAATGCTGGAATCCCCACTGCTCTTCATGTTGCTGCAAGAACACGAACTGCAACAGTTCCTAAACCAACTGTCCAAAAACAGCTGCCAAGAAGAAATCCGTTAGTTAGACCAGATTCTCCTTTGCCTGGTTACATACATAGACCACCTTCAATCACTAGAGTTCAACCTGGCACCACGCAGCCAAAAAGTAGAATACCAATCAGAGAACCGATCTACTTTGATGCCAACCGATACAACGTGTACAAAAGTTTAGGAAAAGGGGGAAGTGGTCAAGTATGGCTTGTCCAGTTGGACACTTACTACGCATCGGATAAAAGACCTAGACATTATTTGTCGTCCCAACCAGTTCTGGCTATCAAGGAAGTCAACTTTGAGTCTGCGAATGCAAATACATCGGTAAACAATAATGAAGACAAGGACGAAAAGGTCAATATAGCGCTGAATGATCCTAAACTCAATAGCCATAATGAATTTCAAATGAACTTAATGAACAAAATATTTTTCGAAAACTACCAAAAAGAATTACGGGCCAAAGTGATGAGAGAAGTATTTGTCCGTGAAGTTGAAATGTTGGAACGACTAAAGACACCGAAAACCATCGACTTTGTTGTCCAAATGATAAACTATGAGGTGTGTGACCTTGGCGGAAAGATTATAATGGATGCAGGGCAACATGATCTAGTTCATACGTTCAATAATCCCATGACACATGACAGATTCAATTCAATCATTTTAGACATGGCAAGGGCAGTGGAAGCAATCCATTCCCTCGGAATCGTTCATTTCGATATCAAACCGTCAAACTTTGTTTGGTTTGGAACCAAACTCAAGCTCATTGATTTTGGAATTGCTTCAACTCTAGAGTTCATTCAAGAAAACGCAACTTCACCAACTCCTGTACGATTTTTAGGAACGCCTGGTTTCATGAGCCCTGAAGTTTTGATGGGCGACCATGTGTCCGTTGGCCTCAAGAGTGACGTTTGGTCATTTGGAGCTATTCTTTATGGTCTGTTCAAGGGGAAACGCATGATGACAGGTATTGAAGACATTCAGGAGCCGGAAATGAAATTGGCCGCCATCCGGTTGGCTTTGGATGAAGCTCTAAATGAAGATTTTACCACGAGCCCATTCTTTACACCTGGGTTTTATTCAGTAGTGCTCAAAAGATGCTTGGAAATGGAACCAGGCAAACGATGGGATAGCGCCAAACTTATAAATTCTATTCCTATTGGAAGACTCCAAAAATTTCAAGCTCGATTTCCAAGCAGAGTGAATAGATATTATTAAAAAATTTAATGATAGGTTATAAGAATACATATCTGTTAAGCTAGTTGTCCAATGTGCTCATGATTACAGATCTAGAGGAAGGCAGAAATTTTATTTATGAAATATTAGCGTATTTGCAGGAGATATTCATTCAAACTACCTAATCAATAAAAAAAAATATTGCTACTGGATTTTCAAGAGCAGGGCGTAATCTCAAAACTCAGACGGCAGACGGACGGAGTCGCGCTGATTTCTCATTGGAAGAATAAATACGCATAACGAAAACGAAGTAAACGAATATTCCATTAATTTAGAATATATACAACCAGCGCCTACTGTATAGGTACGGGGAGGAGTGCCGAGTTTTTCTCTCGATTTTGCTTTGAGAGCCTTGAGTGCTCAACTCTTTAGAGCGCGATCACTAAATCCGTTAGGTGGCGGCATGCATCTGTGAATACTTTGTATTCTATTCTACCGTAGGAAGTCAGGGTTTCAGCGTCTAAATAGGAGTTTTACTAATTGAGTAGTAATATTGTAACAATTATTGAGATTTATCCAAATAAGTTAGTGCCACATTAGACACATGACATTAACCGACCTTGTCGGGCTTTTGTAATTGTTGTTTCCGTCCGTCCGTCTGTCCGTAGAATCTAAATGAGTGTCATGACACTTGTTTAAATACAATTTTTTATATGAACGTGTTTATATATGAAATGAAGGCGTTTATATATGGACATGTGAATGCCTTACACGATGTCATATATAAATGCCTTCATTCGGTATACTATATACATGATCTTACGGTCACATATAAATGCCTTCATTCGGTATACTATATACATGATCTTACGGTCACATATAAATGCCTTCATTCGGTATACTATA
>JAQFYT010002750.1:0-12120 GCA_034694925.1 Ceratophysella denticulata
TCTTTAATTTATCTGTCTAATGAATAATTCCATTCGGGAGCATAGTTTCTGTTTACGTCTACGACATAAATAGAAGCAGGGATACTGTAGGAATAGGAAATTGGGATCAAGATCCGTTGAGGCAGGAGCCTATATCGGAATCAGATTTATTTCCCTACGCAATACAAACGCAGCAGAGGGAAGGAGGGACTCTGTAGCCGGAAGATTTAGCTGTTAGATTTGGAATAATAAATTACACTTAATACTGCGGAGGTTATAGGGCATCTCTACACGTTTCAATAGAGAAAACACTGAAGCCGTATGCCGTATGGATAGATTTTAGCTGATTCTACGACGTTTTGCATTTGAACATTTCGGCTCCAGCATTTCGTCAAGCAAATTCTTCGTAGTAATTCGTAACTTTCTGGTATGCATTATGACTATGTCAAAATTGACACAGCATAGGTGGAGTTGCTCGTGCAACAATATTAAGATTAGTCTGATATCGGTATAACCGCCCAAAGCGCTATTGTCAGATAGTCAGATACGAATTGAGTCGTGTACGTACATATGTTGAAGATTGGTGAGGTTCTCAAAGATGAGCCTGGGATGGTCCAACTCTCCGAATCGATTCCGTTCCAAATTCCTAATGTTTTAAAAGGAAAAGAGAAAGGCTCTGCAGTATCAGACATTCAAAGGCATTCCCATCGGCCTGACTCCAGAACTTTCACTTTTACGGTATTAAGTACCTACTAAGCTACACTAGAGCTAATGTAGTAAATGCCTTAGGGAATTTCTAGTCGATTCAGAATTAGCTTTACTGATTGACTTGATTACTGTAAATTATTTTATATTTTAGCTTAGTATCTACTTGTAACACACGTTTTGCTATACAGAAACCGCTTTCTCCAAGCCGGTTTCAGAAGTGAAAGTTATTTCTTTTAAGATAGGTTGGTACGATGGTCGTCCAACCACAACCAAGGCAACGGGGCATTTAAGCTTTCGCTTTCTATTAATCTACAGTTCTATGGCTTTTAAGATTTGGAAAAGCCCGTTTCGTACAGAAATGTCGCAAATGCTTGGTTCAACACACGTCAATTCGCATGAGTAAAAGTTTTTTAGATTGAGAACACTGCTATTGAATGATTGCAACTTTTGACGTGTTATTTGCGTCATTTGGTTGGTAACAAGAGGTCATATTTAAGAACCAACACGGGTTCAGAAGCAGTAGAACGGCGCCTGTGGTAATTATAAAGGTAGGTGTCAAACTAAACAGACTGCATGAATGCATTGAATCGAGAGCATGTGCCATTTACGACTCAATGCTGTTTTCTAAAAATAGTATGAAACAGATTTGTAAAGAAGCGAGTCAATGTATGAATTATATTGTTCATAAGGTTTGCGTGAAGAACGTCATTCAAAAAGCCAAGTAAACTATGAAATGGAGCGTTAGAGTATTCGTGTAGGCAATTCAGGTACGTCTGCTCTAGGCTGGGAAGGCAGCTTTTATGTATAATTATTTGGAGAAGCGGGCAAATTGTACTGTGGAAATAAGCCGAGTAAATGAGTACCTAAATATTGGATGTACTTACAATGACTCCAGATTTTCGAGACAAGCAAAGGCTCCTGAATGAATCCGACTGATCTGATTCCCATTGAGATTCCTGGAAAGCAGAAAAGAGATCAGCTCTAAAAATACATATGTACAGAGTATTGCGGAAAGCGTGAGAGATAATGGGAAGCCGAGCTGAATTGGAAATTAGTCCAGGTCTCGCCCCATCCTGTTTGACATAAGTAAATAGTGTGCGGACGCTGAGACAGGAAGATTGAGTGGAGAAAGTCCTCCGTCTATGTGGTAACGGCATATCGACATTTCGTCCAACCTATTTTGCCTTTACGAGTTTCTTTGTCTAAGATTTGGTTGATTCTCAATAGATTCACTCAGAAAAGTCGTCGAAATTACAAGATGATTTTAATAATACAAACCTGCATTCCTAATTCTATGTGAACGTACTGAATCTCAAAGCTGAGTAACCTGAGTTATATCAGTCCGGACTCCATATAAATTTGAGGATATTGCTCGAGCAGAAAAATCTATTTTCGGATAGGTTAGATTGTAGATTTATTTTAATTTTAAACTACGAGTGTCTGAGAATATTAAATTCGTTCTAACTGCCAAATGAAACATTCGGATTTCGAATGAATCTAACCCAACCCGAACCCGAATTTCCTATATCTACCTTTTTCAATCTAGAATCCCTAAAATTGTATGCAAATAATAAAGAGTCAACCTCATACCAAAAAACATGTTTTGTAGTCAGTACTGGCTGATTGGTTAAAACAACTTTAGGGTGCTTTGGGAAGACGGATCTGATCAGTTAAAAATTTACAAATTATTATAACAATTCAATTAAACAATGATCGGCGTCACCTAATATAGCCAAATCAGAAATGTATTTGCCCTGCTGTGTTTAGTTCACTTTCTCGTTATATTTTTTTCGCGAATTCACCCAAATCTCCGGAGTGGAAGCGTGTACGACTAAACGACAGTGTACTTGTGGTGTAGGGTTGACAGGAGAAGAGTTACAGGAAGTCCTTAATCAAGTTATAAAAAGTTTTTTCCCGTGGGGAAGAGTGATAAAAGCCTATTTTCTGAGGCTTCAACCATCAAACGGTGAGGAGCTCAGTGAGCGAAGTGGTGTGCGGAGTGGAGATGGAGATCAAAGCCCAGGAACCCAAGGATCCTTCCTACAAGACTTACGATCCTACTTGATTATGCCATCTCTGCTTTTTTCGAGACGGAAATAATCCGCAGATTTACATTCTCCTATTATAATCAGATCATTCACAGCTCCTCGGATGAAATAAAAAATGGGTTATACCCCCGTCGGGACTTCCTCTAATCCCTGCTACACGGATACAAGCCGTTGTACTACACTCAGATACGGGAAATAAAATTACGACACCGGGGAAAATTCTAATCAGGGTTAACCAAATTTACATATTTTTTTTTCCTTCCATGGCATGGATACTGTCTTTTCGTCATACTTCCAGCTACGCAGAAATATCGCGAAGCAAAACCCAATAAACCTTGAAATTTGCGTGGTGGTTATACACTTAATCAATATATTCGTGCGTTCGATACAACACGAGCTTAATTTCAGGTTCACAATGTGCGTAGAAGGAATCAAAGCAATTATTAATTTAACTAAAATGTCGGTATGTTTTGTGTGTCCTGGCATTGACATCATTCGTCAAACTCGTGCCCGTTAATTGCTCCCTGAGGAAATATACACGTACGCACATATTGGGAGGTTGAACCTGATTGGCCAATGTCAATAAAAGCAGGAAAATCGAAGCGAAAACGGACCAAAACTTTTAAATAACCATTAGGATTGGACGCATGTGTTAGGCGCGATCCGATGATCGAAGGAAAATTTCAATATGGCCAAATTCGAAGCCTTTAAATTGACAAATCAATGGAGAAAGCATATATCTCTACGCATAGCTCCGTGTGAAAATCCTAAACACTCAATTACACGTAAAAGTCGGAATGTTGACATTTTTTTCCATCAAAAAGTAACTTTCCTCAAATCGACGATGTTTCTGCCAAAAAAAAGATGAGTGCGAGGAAAGAGGAACACTTATCTGTTCGCTATTGATTTATGATGTCAAACGGAGAAGCGAGAGAAAGTTTTAACTAAAGAACTCTTGAATTCGGAATCAATACATCATAAATGTGAAATTGGCTCTCATGTGATTCTGGAGAAAGTCAGACCTACAAAAGCTTTACCCAAAGCCATGTCCCATGTCCAAAAATGTCCTGTCCTCCCGGAGACCCCCTCGTTCCTATCTATGTACCGTACTGTTATTCCATAAATCAGTCTATCTACCACACTCTTGAACTTTCCGACCAATTAAGCATGCAAAGTAAAGGGGGGGAATCCAATGTAGGTACCTAAAACTTCGATCAGACTGTCCACAAGAGTTATGGTTATGACGTGACGTGGATGACAGGAACCTGTCAACATTCCCCGTCCAGCCGGCGACCAGTGCACAACTAAATTTTGGCCCATCGAATATTACTATTTCTGCATTATAATCTATTCCTTGCATTTTATTTCTTGTATTTTCAAACCGACGCTAGAATGGCTCAGGATCCGAAATTTCCAAAATTTCGATTTTTCTCAAAAATATTACTTTGCTTTATGCTGCCTCTAATTTCGACCAACTTTGCTACTATTCTTCTTGACACGGAAACGGATGCGGGCCAAGACAGCGGTTGGAGTACAGTCAACTGCACCTACCAAGAAATCTATTCTGAGCTGAATCTACTCCAGTGCAAGATGCGGATGATGGATGAAAATAGTACAGGAACTCATCGACCTTTTGAGGGACCAGCTATAAACTTGACCGGATTCTGGACACCCTGTCAAGACTCTTGGTGTGAAGTGGTTTATTCCTTCAATAGCTCTTCAGCATTTCCACAGACAGTGTCTGTCACGGGTTACGTTGAGGGTGATGCGAGTATTGGGGTTCTGCTCGGACAGCGAAATGACAGTGACAACATGATTCATCCGGGGAATTTACGGAGCAATACCAAACAATGGACGGAGACTTCTTTTGATCTGGGAAATGTCACAGAGGATTCGGTAAGTATTATTTTAGCTCGCCTTTGGTCAATTCTAAAAACCAAAATTAATATTAAACTGCCCTAAACTGAACTTTTGATTTACTTTTGCACGATGAAAATATTTTTACGAAATTAAAAAATTAACGGTTTATTAGTGCTAATACTATTAGGTTTAGTTTAGGTAGGCTTACAAGAATCGGATGAAAACTTTCGAGCAAACTATCCGTTAAATACAACTTTAAAGGGTATGTATACCTAAGCATATATAAGAACTAAAATTACAGACGACAACGTAGCATAAAAACAGTTTAATCCTTCAGAACTAGGTCAGCCTTACAAAAGCCTTTACAAAACAAACCCTTTTCAATTTTCGGAGGGCATATAGCTTGCATTAAATAAATGAAAAGCTAAACAAGGAAATACTTCTATTTGAACAGCGTTCATTGACTCCACGTTATTGTTTCTTGTTTCATTACGATTAATACGGTTCGTTAGCCGATTATCGCTCAATCCGAGAATATTTGAGTAGACTGCACGGAGAAAGTAAAACCCACACATTATTTTAAGAACAGGTTCTTAAAAATTCATAAGCTCCAAATAGGACAGTGCATTTCTCGGGTTGTCGGTCCTGGTTTGGCTCGGACGTGGATTATGCATTACGTACTAACTTCGTTCAATGTTCAATTTTACATGGGAAAACTCGAAAGTAAAGCTAGACTGGCCAATCGATGGATGTATTTTTTTGTGCTTGATATATTGTCTTTCCATAAGACAAATAAAAATGTTGTATAATGAAAATTGTGCAAATACATCCATAGGTACTGTCACAAAGCGTACATATACATATAAGTTTTGTACAGCTTATTTCAGAGAGATAGTGCAATGCTTCTCAGTGTTTTAAATCTGATTGCATTGCGTGCTTACCTCGGACAATATCATGAAAATAAACCATTAGATTGAAGTCCACATGCATGTTTTTTACCCCAGCTCGTATTACTCAAAGTTGAGAAGAATAATTGTGTGTGATCTACTGTAACTTCAGATTCCTATATCTTTTGTTAGGTTAGGTTTCAAACCGTCAGATTATTTTCTGTGCCTTTGGGCGAGGCTACTTTAAACCTAACCTAACCAGAATGTTTGAAATAAAACCAAGCCAAAGTTATTGAGGGCACTGAAATTCTGGCTGATCACATAAGGATATTGGTAGTTACCCGAAATTCTTTTATTTGCAGACAAGGTTGGACTAAATAATATATACATTTACAGGACAATAATAGTAAAATGAAATGGCTTAATGCACTACAGCGTGTTAATTTCGAATGATTGATTTTTCCTTGTATTCCAATAGGTTCTCAAAGTGCGGATTACACAGAATGGGAGGCCTGAGGAGAGCGTGGCTATCCTTGATCGAATCAGCATAGGACCTCTGGAATTGGAATCCATGTCAATGCCAGAGAATATGGAATCAGATGGGAATAAAAACGACTTTTCCAATCACATTGGAAAACCCCCTAATCCGGAAAAAGAAGCCTTGTCGATGAACAGCTCTGATTCCGACCTCGAATTGGCTCCAAATCCGACTTTCATTTCGAATGAAACTACAAAAGCGGCTTTGGGTTCAACTACAACGTCTACTCCAGGAACTCCAGTCACATTCAGAATGTTTATCATGGGGAAAATCATGGATGCTCCTCATATTGGACAAATGGGCCCGCCTACGTCACCTACGTCCAAGCCGATGATGATTCAGGAGTATATTTCTAGCACTTCGACAATTGCATCGGAATCTGGAACGAGACTGCCGATGTCGACCATGAAATCTCCAGTAAAACCATCGTTACCTGGAAATACCGAATCTAGTCTGCAAAATGATGCCCGAGTCCCAGATTCAGTCACGAAGGCAATGAAAGAAGTCGTTTCCACAGTGTCTTCAAATACAGCTAATGGTGCAAACAAGAAGCTTAAACTACCTCCGCTTATTGAAGTATTGACGAAAGGAGTTGCCAACAAAACCGACGATTCTGCTACAAATTTTTCATTGCCCACTGCCATGGACACAATGAACGTTATTTCAACAATTATGAATATTTCGGTAATGATGGAAGCAAATGCTGATAGTATATCTGTCAAGTATCAGGAAGAATCTGAACATGATATGGTAACCAGTGAAGCTCCAGTCACTGAAGCTGGTGATCCAACCGGTGCGGGAAGTACGGAAAATACAGCGTCAGATTCTGCATCAGATAGTATAGGATCTAGCTATATGGCCACGAAATCAGTTTCCGACACTTCCGAAGCTAATTCAGGTGCTATGGAATCCAGCTCAGATGGAAATTCAGGTGCAACCGGTGACAGTGATAGTTCTGTAGCGTCAAATGGAGATTCACCCGGAGCTGCTGAAAGTTCTGGGGCTACTGAAGCAAATTCGCGAGCCTCTGATGCCGATTCTGGAGCTTCCGGTGAGAATTCTGCCGCAACGGAAAGTTTACCAGTCTCCGACGAGAATGCAAGCGGAAACGGGGAAGGGGAAAATACCGGCGCAACGGAAAGTTCACCAGTCTCGGACGAAAACGGAGGTGAAAACAGCGAAAGTGAAAATTCCGCCGCAACAGAAAGTTCACCAGTCTCCGACGAAAACGGAGGTGGAAACAGCGAAAGTGAAA
Source organism: Ceratophysella denticulata (assembly GCA_034694925.1). NCBI lineage: Eukaryota > Metazoa > Arthropoda > Collembola > Poduromorpha > Hypogastruridae > Ceratophysella > Ceratophysella denticulata. Next base: position 7,276 of record JAQFYT010002750.1, read on the forward strand.
TTTCCGCCGCAACCGAAAGCTCACCAGTCTCCGACGAAAACGGAGGTGGCAACGGTGATGTTGAAAACACGGAAGCTACTGAGGCCAATTCAAACGCTTCAGATGGGATCACTGGTGGCGAAAACGGCGAAGCGACAGAGGGAAATACATTAGCCTCAGACGGGGAAGCTAGTGCCACCGAAGGGAGTTCTGGGCGCGGCGGAGATGGAGACGACAACACTTTAGCCACTGAATCCGGAGGGAATGGCGATAATTCTGAAGCTACAGGAGATGCTGCGGGAACGGAGCCAAGTTCAGGAGCAACGGGAGAAAGCACTGATGCGCCTGGAGAAAGTTCAGATACTCCAGCAGAAATTTCAGACCCTCCGGGAGAAAGCTCAGATATTCCGGGTGAAAATTCAGATGCACCGAGGGAACTTACCGACGCAACAGAAGCCACTGATACACCGAGTGAAGCTACTGATGCACCAGAAGCCACGGAAGCACCAGGTGAGGCAACTGAAGCACCAGAAGCTACAGAAGAACCAGGTGAAGCTACTGATGCACCAGAGGCCACGGAAGCACCAGGCGAAGTAACTGACGCGCCAGAAGCCACGGAAGCACCAGGTGAAACCGACGCACCAGAAGCCACGGAAGCACCAGGTGAAACCGACGCACCTGAAGCCACGGAAGCACCAGGCGAAGCAACTGAGGCGCCAGAAGCCACGGAAGCACCTGGTGAAACCGACCAACCAGAAGCCACGGAAGCAACAGGTGAAACCGACGCACCTGAAGCCACCGAAGCACCAGGCGAAGCAACTGATGCGCCAGAAGCAACCGACGCGCCCGGTGAAACCGACGCGCCCGGTGAAACCGACGCACCAGGTGAAGCCACTGACGAACCCGGTGAAGCCACTGACGCACCTGAAGCCACTGACGCACCAGGTGAAGTTACTGATGAACCAGTGGCCACGGATGGACCTGGAGAAAGTACTAAAGATCCTAAAGATGATTTACCCACCACTGAAGAGCCCAAAACGACTACCAAGGGAACTACGAAACGCGACAACCCGGTCACAGAAGCGTACGGCAGCACCAAAAGTATGCAGGGTAGCTCGGGCGACCTAGCCCTGTACATCGGAGTTCCAACAGTGGTCCTATTCCTGATTTGTGTCATTGGCTTGGTAATCTACACCAAGAAGAAACGGAGCATGGCAGTGACTCCCTGAAAAATTAGGCATTCCTGGATTGTCATTTAATTACTAAACGGGACCTCAAGTTGTACGTATTTGTTGAATGTTGACTCAATGTCGGCCTTCGAACGCTGCGTAGGAATAGCCAGTACTACACCATAGCCGTTGCAAAAGCAAACTTTCTCCAAGAGAAAGTGGCCTTTCCAATTTTCAAAAACATCCATTTTTCCTTGATAGCTTTTTCGAGACGCAAAAACTGATTGAATCATTTCATTCGTCCAGCATCTCCTAAGTTTTAAACCATATAAACCCGAGTCTACCAAAAAAAGACACACAAAAGTGATTTATTTAGTAGAAAATAGGATTTTATAGTCAGTCGTTACTATATATGCAGGAAGTGTAAAGTTACGTAGCGACGCGTGGGGGAACCTGTTCGATGTACCTGACGAGGCTCAAAGGCATTCAGGGTAATGTGTGCCTCTTTTCAAGCGTGCAATTTTCTCTTTCACTCATTCAATAAGCCATAAGCAATATCTGTTATATTCGGGAGTGTCGGACATAAAAAGTATTCACCGTCTGGTAAATACAATTGCTTCTCAGTAGTCATAGTGAGAACTAGAGCTGCAGAATGGACACAAGTTTCATATGCGATTCAGTGATCGGATACTCTCTGAACCTAACCTAAGCAATAGGATTTTAGGCCTGGTTATAAACAATTATGCGATCACGGGATCGCCCATGAAACGTGTACTAACCGGGAATGTGATCAATGTAGAGTAAAAATAGATGATCGAGTCGGTTCAGGAGGAGTTTGGGCCTGACCTGACAGAAGAAAGAAGACAGTCAGTTTGAGATGTAAATGTAAGTAAGTAAGTGTGACTTCTTAAAGGATATATCTCTATGTCTATGTTAATATAAGTCAGGGAATATCTTTGTTCCGGAAGAATGAGAAATCTATGGAACGCAACGGCACGAAGAAAAAAAGATGAATGAATTTTTGCATCAGAGTCTGGCTGGATAAGAAAATATATGTATTTTATCGACTTCACACTCTGCACTTCTATGTCACATATCAATGTAAGAATAATATAGCCCTTAAGACTCAAGCACCGTGGCATCTATATCTAGAGTCAAGCACCGTGGCATCTATAGCTTATCTATATCTAGAGTTACGATAACTTTTCGATGCAACATAAATTGTTAGATAGGTATGTATAAATTCAATGCGATGTCCGGCTAGTAAGGCATAACATTGGCTTACGGACGTTTCGCTTGGTCCGTTCCGACTCGGACTTTTACCTTCCACTTTCATGTTTCCAGCTGTAAATATGTAACTTTATACATAATGCTTTAATTTTTTTGCCAAAAAATTGACTATTGAAAGTGCATCATGTACAAATAGAAATTCCATAAAATCCGTCGAATTAATCTAAAATGAGAACGAACGATCCAAGACGAAACGACCGGACGCCACTGAGTAATATCAATATAGCCATTGAGACGGGATCATGCAAGAGAGACCTTGAATGTGATATATGTTACAGTATATATCGTTTCTCGTTCATGCAAAATATTATAAATTGTCCGGTAATGGGTTTTGTCCAAGCGAGGTCGAAGAGACCCTTGGAACTGACACGCAAGGAGAAGACGAACGTCGACCGCCATCCTCTTGCCACGCCAGCAATTTGAAATTTATTCCGGATATTGGATTCTGCTCTGAGAATAGGAAAACGTGTGTTACTAGTCCAAGAAGCAAGAAGCAACTCCCTGTCCCCTTCACTGACTTCCAAAACCCTTTTCGACCAGAGAGACATGTGCTGTTCTATACACCATATTTTTTACTAATATTTAATCCAAATGTCACCGAACACCATGCTGTAGACTAGCAGGGAAAAGCCCTTATGCAAACTTTCACACGGCTCTTTCACCGTCGTCCTACGTTTATCCACGCTGGCACACGAGCTATTTATTAATCATTGTCTAATCTTTCACGTCTATATGTGTACATAGGTTGAATATAGACGTATAATACCTCAAATGTGACACAATAAAGGCTTATTCAAGATTTTAACGATGCGCGGACGATATGGCATCTGTATACTAAATGAGTACCATAATCCTTATAGGCACGAATTGAGAATTTTATGTATGGCATTGTAATGCCTAGAAATTGCTTGTATTTAGCCATACCCCACGCAAAATAAAGCAATACCGTACTAGAAAATTATAGAATAAATGCTTATTGTTGAATTGGATGAGACTCGGGAACTGTTATATAATAGTTATCAAAGTCTTTATACGCACTATTCACAATTCAGGAAATTATATACGGCGTAGTACTGCGTAGAATTCAGATTGAATTTCAATACCCAGACTACATAGAGACCACTTGATAGATTTGTTAAAAAATGAATACCGTAATTCGATTGAGTATTCAACCATACCTCTTGTATGTATAACTATAGCGATCAATCTATTGTGTTTAGCTTGAATATAATTTTACCTAAAAAATTAATGTACTGCACAATACAGGATTTTTTTATTGCAGATTATAGAGCAAAGAACTACACTGACGAAGTGGTACCCGGGTCAAATTTAGAAATAATCCTTACACAAAGAAATAAAGTATTCAATATATAGACATACACGACGTAGCTACTTACGTAAGTATTTGTGCAGAAAACATTCTTTGTATTTAGCTATACATATTCCATGTAAGTATAATAGAAACGGTAACATTGCGTTCTGTATGTATATTTCTACCGAAGCTTTCAGGATTTTACCATGCTAACTGGTGAAAGCACTCTGGTACAGGTTACGCTTCATACCGCATACGAATGCAGCCTTAGACAGTGCTGTGCACAGTGCAACAAAACAAAACAGCTAAAAGAATCCCACCGAGCCCAATCTATTACTTTTTATTGTTTAAAAGCAAGAAGCATTTCAAGGCCCATTCATGCAATAATTTCATTATTCAATAGAGCGTTCAGCCCCGAGCACAACATAATAGGTGCAGGGACTGGGAACAATTTGGAAGGCGTTCTGTGTTTAGACCCCAGACACAGAATGGGGGAAGGCGGAACAAATGCCTGACACCCAGGGGAAAGCGGAACAAAACGGAGAAAGCTAAAGATGATGCATGCCTCCCTCGCATTCCATTTCGTGCCTCCGAGTCTCCATCATACACATGTACATAGACTTAACTTCCTCACTCAGTCTTTTCCCTGGTTCCTAGATTCTATTCCAGGCTGATCTTGGACAAAATAATTGGTCAAATTTGCCGACTGAATTTTTTATTCAGACGGACTTATAAATAAATACTTGGATACTGCACTCGTTAGATCATAATTTGGAGGAATAATATGCAACATTAGCGCGAGAATCTCGAGCTAAAATTGCGACACTCAATTGTAGCATACATTATACGAGCTAAAAGCGAGTCAAGTAACTGCATACCGCAACTCATAATAATATGTACGATCCCGTGATCGCATATATTTCAGACAATGTCTTCTAAGCTCATGCACCTGCATCCAGAATTGTGTCCAGGACGCTTGACTTGAATCCAGCGAGCGCTCAACGTAAAGTTCAAATCTCACTTATCATATTATATGGTTAGGTTAGGTTTAAACGGCCGTCTGTTAGGTGTAGCCCCCGCAGGGTTAGGTTGGGT
>JAQFYT010002751.1:0-12118 GCA_034694925.1 Ceratophysella denticulata
AAAAACCGCATTCAATATTATATACGAACCGGTTCGGTTATAACAGAACCAAGATTATATCCGAACCGTAACATAAACACTTTTCCGAGGTTACGCCACAGAATATTTGCAGTAATTCTGAATTTTCTTGTTTTTTCGTTGCAGATGACCTGAGGAACAGTGGATTCACGACACCCGGAAGTCATCTCAACACCTCATCGTCCAGTATAATGTCCAGTAAGCAAATGAGAATGAAACGAACAGCCCCACCTCCACCTTCTCCTTCTAATCACACTCGCAGTCCATCTGACTCTCTAATCGGGAAGTTGGGTTTAGGGTTTCGAGTAATTCCACCGGGTGAACCGCCTCTCCTACGAAAAACAAGTATTCCTACTACTCCACCATCTGTCTTCACTCATATATCCAATCCTCATCTAGGAAACACACCGTCGAATCCAATTAGTGGACCTTTCAGTATTGCCAGTGGTGTACTCAATACTTCCACCCCAACTCCAACCTCTCTTCCAAGCCCAGTCGTGTCCAGTATCAACGTCAACACTGGTCCGCCCGTGCCCAATGGAACAAAATCATATGCATTGGACGGTGAAGGCTACAGGGTAAGAAAAAAAGAACCGGATGAGGATGTCTGAGATGCCTGCTTTCGAATATGGATTTCTCAAGTTAAATACAATACACAATACACGGATTTTCAATTTTCTTCCTGTTCCTAGAAATGTCGGGCTTTGTACGACTGTGAAGCGGACAATGTGGATGAGATTTCATTTCGACAAGGAGACGTTATTTGGATTTTGAATGAACGTACAGAAGATGATAATTGGATGGAGGGACTGGTTCTGGATGCAAATGGAGGTACACGCCGTGGTATGTTTCCTATTTCTTTTGTGGATTTGAATTTACCGTGATGAAGCTCCTGGAAGTAAGTAGCCATTCTTATTATTACATACCTGTACCCAGTTCAAAGATTCAAAATTACAGTAAGTAGTAAGTAAGCTAAGCATTATTAAGTAGCAGTAGATCATTCATTCATGAATATAAATAGAATATTTCATGAGAAACTTTAAACTTTCACGTATTTATTCCCACATGTTTTACCTAGTTTATTTCCGGTATGAATTGCTTATTAGTTATTACTTACATACAATTACAATATATACGACGACTTCATTCATCTAATGTTCGTGTATGCAGTGGAAAATAATGCATACGAAGATTTGTGTCCATAATGTTACCCTGGTGTATCCAGCTTTTGAGAGGTATCGATAATAGTTAAACATTTTAAATTTTAAAGCAAATGCCAGCATTTGATCCATTTCTAGTAAGTATTATTTGAGCTGATATTTCATTTTTCCTAGTATTTAGTTGGTTTGGCTAGTTAAGCCATGTCACAGTTAAGTGTTAATGTTAATTAGGCAATGTGGCCGCCCAAATCTCGGTATTAATTATGACCAGCTGGTATTGCTGGACTTCAATACACAATTTAATAGCGCACATGGCAGTATAAAATACAAATACCTAATTCTATGAAATAGCTTATTTATTGCAAGAGACCGCTGTACTATAAAAGTTATACCTTATTATTTCGAGCTGTGCACTGAATACTTTCTTTTAGAATATGAATCTCTTTCAGAAACATATTGAGATAGTTATTTACTGTAGTAGTTAGTTTTATGGAAAATCCCTTGTGATCATCTCAGGTTATCTAACAAGCTAAAAGTGTATAATGAAAAAATTATAATACATGCAGTGGTAATTAGTGAAACAAAGCCAAACTAGTTCCAGTTAGTTTGAGGAAGTAAGTTAAATGCGATCAAAATGATATGTGAAAGTGAAATTTGAACCCTTTGAACGGTGTGTCCCGTCTAATACTGAAATATGTACAAGAATTCCATGAAAATTCAATGTGATGTTGATGGAACTATAAGAACAACAAAGTTAGGAGTTTAGACAAGTTTGTAGATTTAAAAATTTAAATCAAGTTCCTGCAAAACGTATTAGGATTAGGTAAATGAATTATCCTGAAATAGTATGGGTACTGCTATAGCCTGCGATCGCGATGACCCAATCAAACACTACTGGGTCGGTTAAAATGCGATGTCGAGATCACAAGCTATAGTAATACCGAAATGTGTACCTAGTAGATGAAAGAAAAGGTCAAAACAGTAAGTAAATAGTCGTAGTTCCTCTCTTCCGTCGTTGTTGAACAAGACAAGACAGCATGGTCATGTATATTATATGTCAGAGTTTGAGCTAATTGTATTAGCGATGCTCTTGCTTCCGTTTCAATTGTACTTTCATTGTTACTGAACGGACTATTCCAAAATGCTAAAAACTCAAGCTGAGTGGTATGGTAATTTAAGTAGAAGTATCAAATAGTAAACAAGGTATATTCCGCTTGTCAGAGCGAGCAGTACGAACGAACAAAAATAAAATGGCATAGTATTACCCTAGCACACTACCTCTCTTAATCTTAACCTTACCTTACTACAGAAGAATTGTTAAAATTAAATACCTATCTAGTTCACATCACATCACACCCACACCTACTCTTACGTCATCTTTTTACGCTTACTCTCAAGGAAGTATGTCCTAGGCTAAAAGATGGATTTAATAATAAAACAAATCGAGGCTTATAAATAATTTCAAGGGACGGATGATTCGGCGAAATCAGTGTATTGTTAAGCATTTCTGGTGGTTTTTTATTGGATTCAATGCAGGTATATTTATTAATTAATAAGGTCATGTTGCTAAAACAAAATTAGAACTAATCAATCACGGATACAATACAAGTTCAGGTACTTATGGTTATATTTGCTATCACTGGGCGGTATATAGAGTATTTTCCTGTTTTCAAGGCAAAAGTGCAAGGCATTTTATAATTCTTTGGACTAAGCGTTTTAGCTGCCAGCAGCAAATCTAAAATAAGTAGTTTTTTTTTAATTCGTGGAGATTTATTTTATGGCAATGAGATAGCGTGATTTGGTCATCCGGGTCCGGGAAGGAAGTGCAAGCGTAAGCCTTTCGGCTTAACAAATGGCACAGGTCTTATCACCACTCTTTCCGCTAGCATTTCGACCTCGTTTCCGGTGGTGCTCAAACTCATGGACCTCGTTTTCATTATTATTTGACTTATCGAATAAGCCGTCCTTGTAGGCTTGGAGCACAACTTTGTGGGCTAGTGCATACTGTTCAGGTTGCTCGACCAATGACACGCGCTGATTTCGGAGATTCCAGAGTTGTTTCAGGAAGTCGACGTGATCTTCTTTCTCAGCCATTTCGAACATGGTGTCGGCAAGGATAAATGTCCCGGTTCGGCCCTATGTTTGCAAACACACTGGCGTATTGTAAATTGCAAAACAGTAGATTAGGTATACAATGCTTCCATTCGCTTACCACGCCAGCACTGCAGTGTACGAGCAACGGGTATTCCCTCGTGTACGTGTCGGACCCTCGGTATTTCCGAATTAGATTCAGCAGTTGTTTAGGATCCTGTGGGACGCCCTGATCTGGCCAACTCAGGAAATGATGGTGGACCAATACTCGTACATTGCCACCCTTTACAAAATAGTAGTCATTGTCGGTGAATCGCCCGTATGCTAGATCTCACGATCATCTACTTCCGAATGAATTTGGCCAAGTGAGGGTATTTTAGACCGCGGATGCGAAAAAAATTGTCGGAATGTCGCTCGTAAGCAAAATGGCAGCCAGTTATAAGGCCCTAAAGTTTTAACTGGCCGCCATTTTGCTCTCAAGCGACCTTCCTGTATATTCTTATTTTTTCTCGCCTCCTCCTTCAAAAATAACCTCACCTCTCCAAATTCATTGAGAAATTCCTGAGATCTTTCGGACGTGGGATCCCCTCTTAACCATGCGTATTTTATCTCGTTTTTCTGTAAGGACGAGCTTTTTACTTTTTTCAGTGAATAAATTCTGACGGCCAGGTCCGGATATAAAATCTTTTTCTGTAATTCAACCTCGATGTCTTCATAGGTTGCGGATTCATCCGGGAAATATTTTGCACATTTATTCTACATACAATTTGGGATGAGTAATTCGGTTAAATGGATTCTAGCTTTGATAATTACTGATATCCAAAACTTACGTTTTCCAGATCATGTGGGCTTACAAGAGCCACTGCTTCGTGCACATTATATTGCCAAACCTGAAGAAAAACCCGTTATTTTGTGAGTCATTGAAGAATGCAATTTGAAAACTGGCAAAACTTCGTCTTTTGCCTACCATTCTGTAGAAATCGCCGACAGTAGAATCCAATGGCCCTTGCGTCGCGATATAGCGTCGCTTCCCATCATAAGTCTCAACCCAATTGGCATTGATGAAATCCGAGAAATGATCCCCCCTGACTTTCGTCAGAACGACCCGAGTATGGTCATAGGTCAGGAGATTATCCTCCGGGGGAAGGTAACGATGTTTGACCAGGTTTTCTGGTAAAAGTGCCGTGTTCCATGAATGAAGCTGAGTTTGTTTTTCTGGCAGAGTCTCCAGCTCTGTTTTCCAGCCACCAGAACTATCCATTTTCTTGACATGACTTTCTAAATCCTTCAGTAGAATTGACCGTGTTCGAACGGGCTCTGCTGATATGAGCACTTCTTCTGTTTCTGCAACCATGATTAATTGAGGTTAGATTTAAACCGCAAATTTCAATAAACGTGTGTCTGACTCCAGCTAGCAATTGAACTAAGGTAAATTGCTGGAAAGTGGCTCTTATTTATGAACTTGTTCCTGACAAGCTCATAATTGTTCCATGTTCCGTGTTGAATGTTGAAACCGCATCATGGTTATTTATATAATCACATACTAGGTAGGCACTGTGTGGCTATAAAAAAAAGATGTGCTTCAAATTGAGCACTTTTACTTTCAGCATGCCTGCGGATTATAGATAGCCAACAAACAACAGAGGAGATCTTCCAACAAAAGAGTTGGGAATGAATTAATCCTGCCCAGTTGACCTTGCGTCGACCCATTGGCTCGAATATAAAAGATCTACAAGGTCACAGAGTGTCACAGCTCTAACATTAAATTAAGGATTTACGTGGGATTGCCGCAGAGGATGATTGTCTTATCCAACATGCATGCAACTCACACGGTTTCTTGCCAGAGATCCAAGAAACATGTTTCCAGTATACTTCCAGAGCTTATTAAGCATATTTTATGCGTGAAAATTTATCTTTTGATTTTTATGCTCAAATCGTGTGATTGGCCCAGGGCAGGGGTGTCAATTTGATGCAGCCAAATCGGGATTTTTTCCATATATTTCCAATATTGCGTAATATCTGTCGTTTAGTAAAGGTCTAGCTACGCAACGAGGTGTTATTAAGCTTTTCCAAATCTAAGTTGAGCAAATCTTCTGAATGCATCATGATATAACTATATTATTATTTTACACGCTACATGAAACACGAAATGTTATATTCTACTGTATTAATGGGTGATTAGTTGTTCGACGCTTTGATCCTCCTTAGCTTCTGCCGCACCTAACTCGATTTTACGACAATTGTGCACGGAAAGGGTGAAACGACGATATATATTTTGGGCTATTTCATATTGTGTTTCGTGCATGTATTGTATGTAATATTGTATTATTATACGATATTGCTAAGCTAATACGGATTACATCGTGAACTTGAGGCTAATTATTTATTTCTGAATTTTTGCATTCTTGCAATATCGAAGCTCGTAGTGGCGTCTAGCGTCCTCGTGTTTTGCATATAGGTAGTCTACCGGTTAGGTTGCGTTACTGCAATATCATATAATTTTCCTGTCTTCAAAAAATTCTTATCCCTAAAAGAAGCTAAACTGGTATTGAACGTTGGAGCATGCAATTTTAATTAGCAATTGAAGGACAGTGTCTATGTGTATTCAACTAGAGACTTCACTAAACCCACACTTGTGCAAAATATAGTCACTTTTAGCTTATAGGAGGTTACGGAAAGATCCCGCTTTTTTTTATTCGAATCGTTAGCGTCGTATCTTAATCGCTGAGGGTCAGGCAGGGGTTGATGCCAAATACTAACAGATTCAGAAATTAATGCATATTCAAAATTCAATTTTCCTAACTAAGTTGTGTATTAGGCAGGCTATTAACGAATCTATAAAACCCCGTACATATCAATAGAGCAGTGTTAATTAATAGATACTTGAGTCGAGGCTAGTTTCTGATTGAAACACAATTACCACACAGTACTAAAGTGGAAATGGACTACTGCTTCCACATTCCGAACTAGATAACCTTGAATTTATGCGTAGCTACTAACAAATGATTAATATATCAATTCAATTTCTTACGCTTAGATGCCAATAAAGCCAAGATATATCACAAGGTCTTTTAGAAACTTTGTGTAGAATTAAAGCTTTAATCGTAGAATAATTGCTAGCTTTGTTAAGGTATATTTGTGAAATTTTAATTCACGAAGTCAAAGATTTCAAAGCGCCAGGGTCAAGCTCTTATGTTGTACTAAACCCAACGCACTGTATAAAATATAATTTTTCGGATAATTCCCTGGCCCAGCTCGGCATTTCATTCCTTGCGTGTAAGTTTCGAAATTCTTCCCAATACCCAATGCCCTACATTGACATTCGAGAGTTAAGCAGAAACGGAATTTCGAACATTGCTAAAATTATGCTAAATATAAAATTCTCTTCTGCAATGACCTGGGATATGTACCTACATGTAAGTCACACGTCGTAAATGCGGCTAAAAATGCTGCAATATTTTGTTGTAAAATATAAGCATCTTCTATTAAATTAGTGTACCTACTCCATGTAAGTGGCCGTTTTCGGTATAATACTGCACATGGAAAATCGCAATACAGTCATAGAAGTATGGATTTAAGGCTGCGGCATACAGTAATTATATGGTGAATTAGCGACTGTATCTGCTGAAGCATTGTACATTGGCCCAACCCTAATAATCCCTAATCCCTCTAAGATTCAGGATTTAGATATGGCTTGCTTTCGCTCATGTTCTTGTTATTGTGTTGGTTTAACATGTGTAAATTGGAGATATTAGGCAATACAGTTGACAGTTGACATGTTTCCTGTTTTGGAATTACTGTCCAAAGTCGAGTTTGCGGGATGCAGTATGCCTGTTGAATTAAACGACCTTGTCCAGAGATTAAGATTAGTATATTCTGATTTATACCTAATAAACAAGGCGTGACTCAGACTCAGACCTCAAGGCAGCAATGAATTTACTACTATTTATTAAATCCAGTGTTTGTGTATAGAATGGGTACCGTATTTTGTTTGTCATTTGACCTCATTCCCATTCGAAATTAGGTAAATTATTATATTATAATGTAATTGACAGCTCGTATAAAAAATTATATGTATAAATATATAATACTGTATAAAACTCGTACTTTCACTTGTATGTAACACATCCCAGGAAGAGGCCATAATACCATTTCTCCCATTCAACTGTCGCTCAAGGGAAACTAGGAACGTCACCATGAAACGTGGACGCATTTTTCATTTGTAAGGCAGTAATCGAACTAATGCACAAATCATTTCATTGGTAAGTGTCACAAATGGATCCTGGACGGTTTGAAAATTATGGTTTTTACGGCAGATCTCCATGCTTTATTATAACGGTTAGACACACTGAGTGAGATTTTGGATTGACGATTGACGTTTAGACGTATATGTTTGAATGCTATTAAAGCGGTTATTAACTGTTGCGGACTAAGCAAATCGCTGACTTGATGCTCATAATCATAATATCGATTATCATAAATCACAGCCAACATAGGCACGAGATCACATCACTTCTCGCTCAATTAGAGGCACATGCACATTCACGGGCTTCAGGCACTTGTTAGGTACTACTTTAAGTATGCCTATGGCATCTGTAATATTTAGATTAAGGTCTCAATATTTTCAACAGATGAACTTAAGACGATCATTATGCATTTTATAATAAAAAATCACATATGGGAATTTTTCGCACATTTTACTACAAACACTGCCACTGAACTGCATACATATGCTGAACATTGTACATACCTATATATGCCTGGTATCCCTACTCTACCCGTTATTTGCGTGGTTTCGTTGATATTGATAAGATGGCATATATATGCAATGTCTATATGCTCATAGCTTATTGTACCCAAGGAAATTGCGGGTCTTCCTATCACTCCCGTTTTCATTTATGTACTTACGCCGACGCCGAGTACTAAAGTTAATGCACAGCAAAAAAAAGCCTTCGAGTCTGTTTTTTTTTGCTACCCAGTTAAACCATCAACTGGGTTTACGCCCTGGTTTTGTATTCTTTACGTACATGTATATCAGCGTATAGGTTTAATGCCTATGACTGGATGAGTTCCAGCAGTTGTCTATGTATATCGTAGCCAGTGAGTTTCTGCGTACATTTGTGTTGACTTGACGCGAAAGGTCACTTTTCCAGGCTTGGGCTATCGATTTTTACTACCTACTAATTTGTTCGTGCCAAATACACTACAAAAGAGAACTAGTTCATTGGTGCAAATAGCTAGAATTCAAATTGAACAGGTGTGTCCTTGCTTTGAGAGCTCTAGCTCGTAGCTTTATTTGTCCGTAGAGAGAACGGTGTGCCTTTCAATTCACAATTTCCATAAATTGCATTGTGCCTAATTGTAACACTTTCACGTTCAAGCTGTGAACTTTCGAAAAAATTGAGGAGTTTTATCGTTAGTCGCGATTCCAAATCTTAAAGCGTCCAAACGTGTCCAGATTCGGAATCAGAATGCCAGGTAACATTATATTATAGCCGTTTTAATTTTATTCTTAATTGAAATTCAATGAATTATCGCCAATATTTTTGCAGTTTTGAAGCCGACCGAATCGGAGAGTTCTTCACAACAGAACGTTGCAGGTAGCGTCTTAGTTTAGCATTCAGCAGGCATCATTGATATGCATTACCATTTACTAAAAATATGTTTCAAATCAATAAGTGCTTGAAATTCAAACAAAAGTACATATGTTCAATTTTGCAGGAAATAACAATCAAGAGGATCGGAGTTATCTCTGTCCATATTTCCATGATGAAATGCGGGGTGGAACTTGCCCCACTCCAGGCTGTAAAGTCAATGGCCCATCCCAACCTCGAACAACGACAGCCACACAAAATAGTACTCCGAGACAATAGATAATTGTAGTCATAGCCTACATGCAACTGTATTCGATGTAATTAACTTATACTTTAAAAGATTCCAAGGTTTAATGGTTAAACCTCTGCTGAGAATGAGTGCTAAAATGTGAAATATTGTTGTAATACTTTATTTTAAACTTTTCATGGTAGGTATGTAAATCTGTAGTATTTTTAAATTATGCTCATTATTCAATTCGATTCAGGTGTACTAAGCGGTAGATTTAAGGAAATACCTAAAGCTCTTGTGCCTAAATGACACGTTTTGCCTATTCTGTTAACGGCCTTGAATATGACAATTTAGTAATGCTGCCTTATAGCCGTCGATGTGCCCTCGAGTTGTAAAATGTTAATGTAAGATACCGCGTTTTAAGTGTACAATAGTATAATGTAATAGTATTTCCAAAGTGATATACTTTAGAGCATTAGAGCAAACCAATGTTTCCGTGGGATTATGCGGACTAATTACGAGGGTTATTAAAGTGAAGCTGCAAGAATATTCCAATATTATACTCGGATTCATAGTAATTTATTAAATATTAAATTTTCAAATATTTTCAAGACGCCGTGCTATTTCTTAGACTAGAAGGGCCTCATAGGATGATCCATGCAGTTTTATATATCGAAGCGCAGCGTTGCGCGAGAAAAACTTGGGAAATGAAGCGAATGAATATATGAATTTAAAGCTATGTGTACAGTGCTGGTCCCGCATGGTATATACAACCATTTATTCAGAGTTCTTGCAATAAAGGTATTTCTGACAAGCTAGTTTTGCACATTATTAGAAGGAAAGCAGTTTAAATCCGCTTTTAATGGAATCGTTTTACGAAATTGTCTTACTAAGGTATCTGTCTGTACTTTTCTATAAGCCTACAAGTGATTCGTATGGATATTTGGTTGCATATCTATGCGAATAAAAGAATGGTTTTGCATGGTTGCTTTGCAAAATCTCATCTCTCGTAATTCACTTCTGGTGACATTTAAGTAAATTTTCATTCAAGGTTCAATTAAGAGTTCAATGGTTAATTACATATACTATGGACCGGACCTTGAACGGACATGACTTGAACGAATGATTTTCGTCCGCATTTATAGCAAAACATTGATATCTACAAAGTTTATTTTAAATCATACATCATCCCGAAACGTGATTATCGAATGAAATAGACACTTAGTGGACGTTATCTGTAAATTAAATTTTAAGACGATGAAAGGCGGTGTCCGCACATATAAATACATAGTATATACCTTTGATCACGTTGTATAATAATTTTTATGCAAAATTATCTTATCTGAGGTCATTTTAATATGCAGAGTCAAAAATATCAAATACAGGTTTGAGATTCTAAAGTTCATTCTGAAGCATTGGACATTTCTAACCTTGACGGTTGTTTCCAAAACAAAGATTTTGACAGTGAGCACGGAACCAGTTACTGTCGTCGGACATGCAAATAGTCTCTAAATATTTAATACCGCGGATGAACTCCTTTGCTATTGTCAGACAAATAAAATAAATGCTTGTTTTCATCCAGGGAGAAATTACAGGTTTCTGATTGGATTGACGTGATTCTGTGTACCTGCGTAAGAGAATTGATCCAGGAGCTACCTATAAAATGTCAGTAAATTGTACAATAAATACATACCTATTGTGTTGCTCATAAAATTACATAAAAGTTAAGTCAACTGAGTTTTAAACACTTTAATTTAAGCTTAGCACAAAAGAAGAAAGAAATGGACACAGACGGACAGATAGACGGCATGGGTAATCCAATACGACTCTTCTGGTCTAAAACCCTAATAATACAGTGATTGTTTGGAAAAGGCGAATAACCTCTTATCGCTTTGTCTTCGTATTGTTTACTTAGAAGCGGAAACTTTTACAGCATTCTATTAGTATACAGCTGACTGTCGAGCCGACGTGTCATTCTCCTCGTATTCATGATAAGCTTAATTATTATCATACACTTCACTGTCAGAAGTACCTGAAACGAGTTCTGAAAATAAGTTGGTTAATACCTAAGAGTAATCTTAAGACGCAATTACAATTAGGTTGGGTTATGTGCTGCCTAACAATTTATAGGATTGTATTGTAGACTCAATGGAGCCTGTCCAATATTCAGATACTTGTTTGTTCAGATTCAAAAATAGGTTATTCGTGTGCAGCAGTTTTGACTTTAAAAAAATCTTATTTACTCAATCGTATACCTGTACCTACCTATTCTAGTTTTAACTGAAAATTTGATTCGTGAACTGAGAAAATGCTGTCAAAAATATGCCAGGAAGTCGAATGCAATTGAAGGCATGTTGTGCAATCAAAATGGACATAGCGCACAGCTTACCTACATATAAACATAATATTTGCTCGATACAAAATCTTAGAACCGATTAAAGAATTATTGCACGATAACTCTAAACCATAACAAAGTTTCATCGAGTCATCCGTATGATCGCAACTTCTTTATTTCAACGCGGGTATCATAATAGGTTAAAAGGTTGAAGAAGATTTCGATAGCGGGTACAAAGATCGCCTTGGGTTTAGTGAAGATAAAACTGCTTAATGTGAAGGCTTACAAATCATTATATTCTGGATATTGGCTTAAATATTAAATAATCGTTTTCTTATAAGTTCATCTGCATTTGTTGGTCATGTCTCATGTCATGATAAAATTACAAATAAAAGACTTCATATAATTTGTTTGAGTTAGGAGGAAGGGCATAGAGCATAGATGGCAGCACAGGCGGGGCTCTGTGCTGGATGCAGTAGAGACGTTAACTATGTGGAAGGGTCTGACGGACAGTGGGAGGGCTTTTTTTTGTGAAAGGGTGTATCCATCCTTCAGCCTTTCCATGCATGCCTCCAGCTCCAAAAGCCGAGCGGCCAGTCAGTCTCTGTTAGGTAGGTCTCGGGGCAGCTTCTCTCTCAACAGCTCATAGCCAAAGGGAAGGCGAAGGCTGGCAGCTTGTGTGTTTCAGAGG
>JAQFYT010002752.1:0-12116 GCA_034694925.1 Ceratophysella denticulata
CTAATACAATTAAATAACTTTTAGAAACGCCATTCACAAGGTCACCAAAAAATTGGTGCATACTCACATAGTAGTCATATAGCGCTTCATGAATGTATTGCACGCGTTCCAAAATTCTGATTCCCAAATTCCAGAAATACGAAATAAGGCTTTTTGCAAATTCCGGAGCAGAATTGTCGCGTTACTACATCATGTACGCTGAGCTCCACCTTCATTAATATGCACAGCCTATATATGTACTACACGCAACACCAGGGCCGTAATTAGTAGTGCCGTGATTCCTACATGCTCGACTAATAGTGCCAATTGCCAATTAGAGATACATATTCAGACAAGGAAGGAGCCAAATGCCAAGGCAGGGTATTTTGTTGTACGTATTGTAAATTGTAATAATTCAAGTGCTCGAAGGTTTTCGCAATTCCCAACCTTAATTTCCATTTCCCATCCCAGGGCCTTCGACAAAACGCGGAGTCTGCTGTATGCATACCTACGGGCACGGGATGTGCTCTTCTGCCGTGGGTTGGCAATGGCAATTGGCAAGGTTTTATGATACTACCTATGTTACTATGTACTATACAGACTCTAATCCAATCAAAGTCTAGAGAAACTGGTTCTCGTCTTCGTTCTTATTTTTGGTTATATCTTTTACATCTTTTATACAATAACAATAATGCTACGAGAGTTTGCTTGCATATATCTGTACAACATATACTCGCTCTTCCTAACATAACCAATACTAGTTTGTAGAACGATATGAAATGAATGCAAATTACTATTTAATTCCGTGTGCCTGTTAGGTTGGGAGTTTGAATTTGATATGATTTTGGCAAGCTTTTACGTTACGATACTGCCGAGGCCGTTTATGTGTGTATCTACCCCACGATAATGATAATAGCTTGGCTCGACGCTCGACGGCTCGACCATACACATCTACCAGGCTACACAAACTACGCACCCAACAACAGCAGTATGTAGTAAAGTCCCCAGTCGAGTCAAATAAAGTGAGGACGACGAGAAGACAAACTCCCCTTGTCATGCATAGATTTTTTTTTTATTCTGGATTTACATCTTTCTCGTAACTTGATGACATTAAATTGACTCGTAATTCAGCTCTCAAGGAGCAGGAGTGTCTATGTTCATGATGAAGAAGGACAAAGAGGTCGTCACCCATTTTACATTAAACCACTAGAGATATATAACTTATCTTTGGCAAGAGGGAGCTTCAAGTACACAGAATATCTGTATAGCAGTAGCATGATAGCAACATTTGTATATTTGGGAAAAATGCAGGGAAGATTTGGAATTGCAAGAAGGATGGGATGCAAAAACCAAACCAGTCAAATGCAGGGAAGATTCCCTGGGCTCTGAGTCTGTGCGAATTCATGCCAAAAGTCATAGCTTTGAGCTTTGAATGCAAGGAGGGTGGGTCTAGGCTGCCAGTGGTAACATCAAGTAGAAGAGTTCAGTCCAGACTTGGCATTGGCAATTGGCAATGGTGTTTTAAATCTTGACAGGGTAATTAATACGTCAACTTAATCTCAGTAATTACGAGACCGAGCTTGAGTTATATGCAAATTGCGGGAACGAATATTTTCCAAAATATGAAATATGTAAATTACCTAAAATTGTACATCACGCTATAGAATTATTCCGTGTCACTCATTGATTTAC
This sequence comes from Ceratophysella denticulata, assembly GCA_034694925.1. Classification (NCBI taxonomy): domain Eukaryota; kingdom Metazoa; phylum Arthropoda; class Collembola; order Poduromorpha; family Hypogastruridae; genus Ceratophysella; species Ceratophysella denticulata. Next base: position 1,672 of record JAQFYT010002752.1, read on the forward strand.
AATGTTTCAAATTATTCATACAATGTTATTAGTGACTTGGGATTTAGCCAGTACAATACATACAAAAAATGTACTACCAACTCCGCTCCGGTAAAACCTAAAACCTTAGCTGTTACCGGCACAGAAATGCTTAGCCGTTATTATTCATTAATTTATTTGGCCTGGTTGGAAGTGCAACTTCGGGAACGAGCTCAAGTTGAATGTGGTTGAATCTTACCGTTTCGTAGTCTTAAGGAATTCAGCGCGTCATCCCAAGTTTCTGAGCTACACACGTGCGCCATCTACGAATGGCCATTTCTAATCCGTGAAACATGGCGCGTAAGTTAGAAATTCGTTAAAATTATTATTTCGTGTACGCCGCGCCGCCGCCAGCAGAATGAGGTCCCTGTTCCATCTTCGTCGACCGTCGGTCGTCGGTGTCTCAGTTATAGTTTAGTTTTAATTTCGGGCAGCAGACAGCGTGACCTTTGACCGACTTGACCGGGTATTTTCATTTCAGTTGTTTGTTGTCTCGTTAAGTCGGTGTCCGTAGTCCGTAAGGTATTGTAAAATAAGGGTAAAGCGAAAAATAAAAATGTAAGAAATTCAAAAGCCAAACGTGCGCAGACGTCTTATAACCCATGTGTTCTGAGCCCGGGAAACAAAAACCAATTAAATTCATATTCTCGTGCGCGGGAGAATCTACTGACAGATTGATGATATACTTAATACTTACATTGCCTTCTAATTTTTTTAACTTTCAGTTTTCAGAGATATTTTGTTTGTTTCATCTGTGATTTGAATTGAAACAAGTAGTTTTAATCACGATTCTGACATCTGAATTCCCAACCGGTGCCTTGTATTCTACATAAATGTAATTCTCTGAACCTAATATGTAAGAATTTGCGTTTAGGGTGTTTATTATTATTATTCTGCATTATGTTCTATTCTAGCATCAAACAGATTTACATATATCGTATTATTTTGTATTTGTATTCATATTACAGGATAGCATCAACAATGCCAATGAATCGGAATTTGACATCCTTGCCCGGCGCTCATCCTGTATCCGAGGAGGCAGAGCCCAGTCATTGCGTAGGACGTAGTGCATAACATTGTGAATTGTGAAGAGTTTTCCTCGTGCTCGAATGTGCTGCTGTTGGGCCAAGCCAAAGGCAGGTCTCTTGTCTGGCGTCTAGCTACGAGAGAGCCTATTCGAATCATTTTTTTTTTTGCAATATTTTGTACGGGACTACTCGTTCAGGCCGATGGGAACTCGTAGAACCCACACCACCACCGCCACCAGCCATCCTTCCCACTTCCATAGCAATGAGCCCTGTACCATCGACGACTACCGTACGCAAACGTACAGTCGATTTCGCTGCTCCTAGCCCGGCTTCTATGCCATGCCGTGCACCAGGCAAGAATGTAGGTATCTAGTGGGCTAGGTTGGTTACCCCAATAGTCTGGCGTGTCCCGCTTCAGTATCACAGCAGCCTCTATTTCTATGTAATGTAATGTTATGCCTGCCTCCCATGCCATGTCCCGAGACCAGCTATGCGAGTGAGGATATATATTTTTTTCTCTCGCAGAACCCACCTCCTCACCAACAACTCGGCACTACGGTCTGTCTAGGTCTAAAGGTTTTCCCGTCTCAGTTCAGAAAGACCATCGACGTGAGTAGTAGTGGAAGGACTTCTCGTCCGTCTGCCCTGTCTGCCCTACGTCTACATTTCGCCGCTGTAGTTTCCTCTATAACTCCTAGCACCTACAAATTGTGCACGGACTTCATTGTGAGACTCTTTACACGAATCAAAGCTCTTTCTAATTTGATACCTGGCAATCATCTGTTAATTCATACTTGTCCAAAGACGGTGCTTCGTGTTTGAGTTAAGGAAATTCTAAATTTCTTACTCAGAAGCTCCATTGTTTCAGAATTTGGGATTAATTGAGTCTTATTCTGAGCTCAAGTGATAATCCAAAAAGAGGTGAAATAACAGTGATTTTGTGTTGGGTTTTTGGTGACGAAGAAGGCTTACAGCTTATAGGAAAACAAAAAAGGATACCATATAAAATATTTCTGGTCGTGCTGTGCTATAACTGCCTCTACTCTAGCTCCGAGCTGCATAGCGAGAGTTGTTTGAGTGCTGGGCTTGTCTGGGTGTCTCGAGTCTAGACATCGCATCGTCTCTCCAATTTTATTCAGAGAGGATTCCGTTCCCCTTCCTCCTTCATTCTACCGACGTAAGTTTGGATTTTCTGTAACCTACCTTTATCCTCTAAACTCACTGTTGCTAGCAGCCAGCAGGGCTTCAGCCAGTTAGGCAGACAGAATAAATAGGGAATGAAAAACAAAAGCATGGGTTTCGCATATTCACGTGTACGGTACACAGCTAGTCTGTCTGCCTTCACTGTCTATGAGCTAAGCTGAATACGAATACGGTCTCATTCGTAATTTAAGCATCCTATTGATGAATCTATTTTTATATGTTCTGTTTTACGTTCTCTGCCACCATACCACCACCTCAAGCCACAAGCAGCAGCAGCCGAAATTCATGATACGTGGTGGATAGGTGATACACGAGGTGTGAAGCACGAAGCACAGGGAAAGTGTGTATAATATACATAATGTGGATGTAATAAAATAAGGACAGACAGTGTGAAGAAGAACAATTATTTCAATTAATGTCGAATGCAGCTCGCTCTCTATTCTCATCTTGATAACCTTGATACATACAAAAACTAAAGTTTAATACTTATGAGAGGCACAGGCATGGTCTTACTTGCTAGGTAGCAACAAAAACAAAGTGCCGGGTGCAATCATGTTCGTTATGTCTGTTTAGCAACACAGGCGCGACGCCTGGCTTGTCTGGGGGGTTAGGTGTTAGGTGATAGGCTTGACCATATTATGCTTGTAAATATATTTGGATGTACGCCATCCATCATCATCGAGATCGGGGAAAAAACTAGAAGCAGCAAACAGTGTGTATATGTAGACGACGTCTCGTCTCGCTCCTCCTAACAGGGACCGTCTAGCGTCTAGCCAAGCTAATACGCTTCCTGCGTCACTGCTTGATTATTCGTACCTATTTGCATGACTCCAAATTGCATGGGAGTAAATACTGATTACTGATTTGAGAGGAGTTTACAGGAGAGTGCAAAAAATGGAGATAACAGATTAAATGTGTCTAATATTTGGCGCCTATATTATCCGTTTCCAGTTTCCGTTGGACACAGCAGTCACCATTGGGATCATTATACTAGGAGACTCTCATCATCCCGAAATCCCGATTCAAGATTGGAAACGAGAACGGCTTATTCAAGCTTAATCCTTGATTTCTTCAAATCCTTAAAATGGAAGGGAAACCCAGTCCCCATTTGAAGAAGGTGTTAAAGAGCTATCAACTTTCCGCTGCCAACACGATGAGTGGACCGAGTTCAGTTCTATCCCGCCATGAAAACGGAGTTAGCCATGTTTCCAACAACCACCAGCATCAGATCACTCATCATCGAGGTCGAAATAGTTTGGACACGTCAGTGGAGTCCCTGGCCACAGCAAGAGAGATTCTGCACCATACCTTCAAGCAGCAACAGAGCTACAAGTCCCACCCGGTGCTGAACAGGAGCATTAGTCTTGGAAGCCAAACCCTAGTTAGTAATTATACTAAGAACATTATTCACGTCAACGGGATCAAGAAAGAACCCGGAACATCCTCTGGAGGAAAGGCTGGGGGATGCAGTGGCTCAACTTTGATTATTCAACCAAGCCCAATGCCCGTCTCAGCATTGCCAAAATTACCTCCGCTTGCAATTCAGAGCGGCGGCAGCCGTTTAAGAGCTGAACAGTCGGAAACATACTTGGAGGGCACACCGATTCCTTGCTTCTCAGTAGGCGGTGAAAAAAGATTATGCTTTCCAGCAATTCTCACTACAGTCTTGAGAGGAGTCTCGCTTGCACAAATTAACAAGGTAAGTAAAAAATACATTTTATCAGTTAAAAATTCAAAAATTTTCATGTGCTCATAAGCGAAACCAGTTCAGAAAGAATACCCGTAAAAAAAGTGTCATTAGCTGGAATATTTTGGGGAGCCTCGGGATGGGAAGAACTTCCAGGAAGCCTCACGTATCGTAATATCGTATTGTTTGGGTATTGGGTACCATGTAGTGAAAGTAAACCTTTTCGTCTGGGTTCTGGGTCTGGGATTCTGACTAGCCTTGCTCTGTCTACAGTTAGTTTATTTATTGGGGATTTCCTAACCTTTCTTGGAATTTCTGAAGGCAACCGGAGGTACTGAAAGGAAGGGGGAAGAAGGGTCCTTTTGTTTGTGTCTAAAGTAGGACAGTCTAGTCCATTATTCGGCTCCTCCAGCAGGACATGTGAATAGCTTATTAGCATGACATAAGGCACAACGAGACGGTCTACGTGCAGGACCGGAATTAGAATAATTTATTAGTCTGATGTGCGATCAATTTTCATCTGTGCCTTCCACCGAACAGAAGAAGTTTTGTAAACTTAGCTCGAGATGCTATACCTAGTTAGTGTTATTTCAGCTTCGGCTGTGCTTCATGTAGGAGCGAGCGTCTAGACTTCATTTGCTAATTTAGGCAGTATTTCGAACTTTACACTTTAGTTAGACAAAATGAACCTATCATTGGCTAGAGGGAGAGGTTAGATAGATACAAGTACCATCCATGGGATAATCATGTTATTTCGTAATATAAAATTGAAGTTTTAAATGATTACTGAGCTGATCACTCATCGGAGGGCTGAGAACGGATTTTGCTGATGCAGAATACCTAGTCAAATTTTGTTGCAGCGCAGCAGAAGCAAAGCAAAAGCACTAGTCAAGTAGTCAAGTCACATTCTGCGAAATATGCCATTAGAGCTAAAAGTAAAAACATGAATATGCTGGTTGTTTCCTAAATGTAAAAGGCAGTTCTGTTCAGAGTTTTCTGACTTAATTATTAGTTATTCCTCATTACTGAAGAGCACAGAGCACGCATGTTTTGACGTCTAGTTTATAAAATTCTGTATGGTGTGCGTGCCGCTCCGACATGACAATGACAGAGACAGGTCAAACCAACAATGTATGTAAGCAATAGAAATGGCTAAGACATTTCAACTTTCAACAATTACATTTTCTACCATGATTTGCGTAGATTTAGTTTTTTATTACCAGAGTACCAGCTCGCTTCCATGCCATCAGCGTCAAATACGATATGTCATGCCATTTTGATTTTGCCATTGCTTTGTATGTGAAACGCAACTTGCAGCATTATTATTGGAGACACAGACAAGGCCGACATTCGTGTAAATTGGACAGTTGGTTGATTTGATGTAGCTTCATAACTGCGGACTGCGGGCATGTTTATTGCCATACAGTGGCAACCTATCATCTGAATAACACGCTAGTAAATCTGTAGCTTTTCAACCTCTATACCGGCAATTGGCACAGCACTTACCAACCTAAGTATTAACGGACTATATATAACCTTAAGTTTCCTATAAGTAGTTTAATTGATATGAATGATTCTTCATATCAGTTGCATGTTGCCTTCGACGTTGTTGTTGTACTGATTGTGAATTGTGATTACTGTATTTACTTCCTATTTTTGCGAATTTGGCTTCAGGACGGGTCCACGTTGAGTAAATAGTCAGTCTGAGCTAACGCAGAACGCAATCAAAGTAACAAAACGCAACTTGTCTGCAGATGGGGCACTGGGCACTCCTTTCCTTTTGGGTATTTCATGGGTCATGTTATTCTACGCTGTAATTGGAAGTTAGAATCAAGGTAGAACTCGTAATATATTATGTGTAGTAGTTAGGTAGGTAACTCCTGAAGTACCCGATGGCAAGTGGAGAGCTAGGTCCGGTTCTATTTGTTTAGGTTAGAATAAACAGGTCAACTGCAAAATACGTTTACAAGACATTAGACCAAAACAGGATGGGTTCTGGGTTCATGTTCATTCCTAGACAAGATAATTAAAGGATTACCTCATTCATACAGCATTTCAGAGAGGGTAGCTGTGTATTTAGCATTACGATTCTCGGTAGCTGAATTATCATTCCAGACTTATTAGATTCGCCTTCCAGTCCAGCACGTGTGCTTCGCTACTACGTAGTAGTTGTCTGATCGCGTGGCATATAGCATGATATAACATCAATGAATATGATTCACCCGAACCCTAAGCTAAGGTAATTCTAGGAAGATCAGATGTCATTCAGACTAGACTGTAAATAAGTTACACTGGACCCTCCAACCAGCACACAACTCGGAGTCCTAGGTATCGAATTTTTCTTAATTCGTGTTAGGTTTGGTCAAATTTCTCCTGCGTGCCCTTAGTGTAACTTATTTACAGTCTCGTGTCATTCAGGTAGTAGATGCATTGGTTTTCAGTTTGCATAATAAATGTGCATCTAATCAACAAATTAATGGGTTAAGTTGTGGAGTTCCTTTTGCATGTTTATGTTGGGTCAGGTATGCTGGTACATACATATAAAAGTACCTACGCATTACAGAGCAGACAAACAAGCCAGTGGTGAAGAGGTAAACATAGCTGCAGCGTGTGAGTAACACTAAAAATGTTTTATGCCCTGTACGAACGCTATGCATGACTAATTCTGACTCGACGACGACGATACTCTCCATATCCATCCATATAACGTATTAATTACCCGGCCAGACAAATGACGATAGTAAAACGAAAGGACTATAATGGGATTTAATACGAAATACCATTACGACTGCGACGACGATAATCTACTTCTTTTTGTTTTTCTCTTGGCCCAAGCTTAGCATGAGTGGGAATACGGTATACGGTAATTCTTGTACGTTCTGCGGGGTTTAAGGTTTATTAGTTTATGTGACTTCCTTTTCCTTCACATTCCCTTGGCACTCACGCCCATATAAAGACCGCATGTGAGGGATTTAGTTGAGTGCTTCAGGCTGACTTGAGAATTTTAACTACTTTACTATATAAAAGGCTCATACCCTACACACACACACTGCAAATTTCAAAAGCGTAAAGAAGGTAGGATTGAATGTCCCACAGCTTTGAAAGCCTAGACATATGGGAAGAGATCTTTTTATTATTTTGCCGAGATGTTGCTGGTTTCAGTTTTATTTCTTCTTTTACTGAGCACGAAAACAGGTACTCATAACTTGATGCGTGCTGGTGTAAAAATGCTGTTGCTGTCTTGTCTATGTTCAAAGCCGGACAGGGCGTTTGGTCTTCAAGGTGACCGGCTCGTATATTATTTGCTAAGACATGTAGTTAGGCACGCCTGCATAACAATGGCACTTCCAGGCAGACGCGTCGATCTGTGAATGCTCTTGTTCATATCCAGTGCTATGTTTGTACATGACTTTTTGATGCCAAGTACTGAAGCTAAGAATCACGTCAATAACAGTTTTTTTTTTACTGGACGCTACAGCTGGACTGGCTGGACGTTATTCGGGTTTCGGGTAAGTACTTGGTTTAAGTGTCTACGCTACGCACGCAAATCATTAGGAGTGCGGATTTGGCATTTAGAAAACTTTTGGCTAGAAACTTACACCAGTTTGGACCAAGTTTGGACTTGACGGAGAGGTTAGACTCGTAAGGCGCAATTCCGGTTCTCTCTTGGTCATTTTATCTCGACGCGAATTTTGGAATTAATGTCCATAGCTCCATTTCATATATGTATTATATATGTAGTCTGAGTTAACTGGAAAGCCAGGCTAGGCTAAGGGTTCGTTTCCGACGTAGATACATATAAATGAGAGATCGATTTTTACTGGATTACTTTACCTATAACTTATAATGCTGCACTTTTGTGTACTCAAGAAGGAAACGAGATAGCTGGACTGGAGCCGGATTGTTCCATAAATATGAGATCGTCTCGTCGGGTTAAGATTTTTTTTTGCCTTCCGGAGTGAAGTCGCTGCAAGGAAGTAGCTGAATTGCATTGAGATGTAACAGGAAGTTGTCCTTAGCGTCGTTCACTCAGTACTAAAGAGGACAAAACCCTTTCTCCGGTCTTTCCTCATGGTCGTTCGAACTACAATAGCTTTCTACTTGGTATGTATATGCCGTCATAAATATAAATAACTTCCATTTTCATATGAAATCAGTTCCATTTTATGAACTCCGTGGAGTTTCCTGGGTATTCTATCCAGTACCTAGCAAGTTGGCAAGTAGCATAGAGAAATGTTGAATTGAGTTGAAGGAATCGTATTGTTGTTCGCAAACAAAGAACTTCATTCGAATCCTAAACTTTTTGATTTTTGATGTGGTATTTTGTAATATCAGCTTAATTCCAAGATACGCACATTTCAATAAATTATTTCCTGGGAAAGCTGTTTATTAGATATTTTAAGTCCGGTTTCACTGAAATTAAATAGATAGGTATAGCATATAGTGTGGATTTGGAATTAGTTAGAATTAGTTTGTGCGCAGTGCAAAACTGTAAGGTTAATTATTTCTCAGTTCGCAGCGTTCGGAATTCCAGCATGTTTTTTTTAATCCGTCCAGCCACACTGGTTCTCACGGACTAATTTGCTTGCACAATGAAATACAACACAGTAGCTTGCGGTAGCGGTATGCTATCGACCCATCATGACCCATTGTCCTTGGAATGTTGTGGTCTGGTCTGGAATCATTAATTCAACAATGCTTTTTCATTTACTATAGTAATTTTGAATTGAGTAGAACGTATGCATGATTTGATATTGATTTTGCCGGCGTCTGTCGCTGTCTGCGGAGGGGACGAGGCTCAAGAGTCAGACAGGCGTCTTAGTTGAGTTGAGTGTTATGCTATTCTATTAATGTATTTTATTTTACATTTATGTAAATCAATACCGGCTGGGCTGGTGAGGTTCCTCGTTCGTTATAGGGGCGGTGATGATAGCCTAACTTGTGCTACGTGAACCTCAGACTTGGAACTTGGACTTTTCACAAATTGCATTATGCATTAATTGAATTAGTAGAACGGATTTCAGCACTGTCTAGTCGCAGTCTGATTGCCTGATGCGATGATACTTTCGTATCGTATTACCAATTCATAACTTGACATCATTAGACATTAGACGTCTGAAAATTTCAGTTATTTCTATCTGAATCCTGCATACATTGAATTGAGTACAAAAATCTATGTCAATGGTGTATTGGAGGAAAACTGTGTGTTGGATTTTTTTTATCACAGTTCTATTTTCAATTGCTATGTAAATGCGGGATGCGGGTGTTTACTATTGCCTATCTATCTATTCTTTTTTCATCATTTGTCATTTCCGAATTGATTAATTTAATAGACTGGAGCTGGAGCCTTGTTAATTCGTTGGTTGCGGTTTTGATATGCATTAATGTCAATGGCATAAACATACCGTGTTCGTGTCGTAAGCCTATTCTTATTAGGTATCCATACTACTGCTGGTCACCGGGTGAATGGTGAATGTCTAGACTGTTCTTTAGACTAGAATAAGAGTATAAATAAGACCAAAGTGTCATGGAGCGGAAACCAGCTGGTAGTATCATTTGGTAATACCGATTCTTAATCTACACTAGTTTAAGTAAAGCTGTAACTCTAATCGACACTCGAATAAAAGCTCAAATCAAATCAAATCAAATCTATAGGAAGTGCAATAGGAGGAAATTCACGGCGTACTCAGAAAAGAGCTCGCCAAATCAATCTTTTAGACAAGCCAAGTGTTGTGTCAGAACGGAATATCCAACTCGGACTCTAGATTCGTTCTTGAAAGGTATTGTTTGTAATATAACGATTGGTTAGACTAAATCGAACCTGTCTATTCTAATATATATGTTTCATTGTTATTTTTTAAAATACTGATTTCAGTTGATTTATGATACTCTCACCCAGTAATTATTAGTAGTATATAGAATTGTGAGAATCGGTCGGTGAGAAGCCTATTTTTCCATTTATAATTAATTTTTTTAGCCGCAATGAGTTGTCGCCGGCTATAAATAGTCGCTGCTATGAATTCGGCCTGCTATGAATAATCGCCGCTATGAATTCGGCCTGCTGTGAATAGTCGCTGCTATGAATTGGGCCGCTATGAGCTATGAGTATTCGTGGATTCATTACGACGACGGTAAGGACGGATCTTCAGGCGAATAGGTTTCGCAGGTCGTAGAACGTCAGTGAGCTTCTAATTCTGGAATATATTCAAATATTTGTTCGCCGAAAGTATTGATTTGAAACTGAATACTTGGTCATCTAATTATATACCGTCGTTGTATCTCGACACGACTAACTAACACCCAATCTCAATAATAAAAGTTTGAGTATATCCTATAAAAAATTCCAGAAACATAAATAATCGAAATAATAAGGGTTTAACGTTCAACGATTTGTTAAAAAAAATAACTCTAGCTATATGAAATTCAGTAATGTGTCCATTTTCAAAAAATAGATATTTTTGTTGAGCGTCTTTCCAAATCAATTTGTGTTCCAACTTGAGTACAGAGGA
>JAQFYT010002753.1:0-12115 GCA_034694925.1 Ceratophysella denticulata
ACTGTCGCCGCTACGAACTGGGCGCTACGAAACGTCGCACTACGAACTGTCCCTCGGTGAAACGTCGCGTCACCCCTTTTAACCTTTGAATTGAAAGTTAGCAAAATTGGGGAGCAGTTAAGACGGCATTGTTGTAATATTTATTGACACGAGAAAACAACAACTATAAAACGCGGTTAACATGAACTTGACAAAGAAACCGATAAACGTTTCACCTTGTTGGCGTTATCGACGACATTCCTTATTTGATTTAGATAAATAGTTAAATTCAACTCCAACTAGGAATTCCGGTAAACACAAACATACCTACAATGCCTAGTTTACGGTACATTTACAAGACGTGCCGTCGTATTTGGTTTAGTTAAGATGTACTAAACTAAAATGCGGCAAATGGCAGATCATTACCGTAGGTAATTACACTATGTACAAAAGACGTGATTAGAATTACGCTGAATTCATTAGTCAATCAAACAAGTCGAGTAAAATGCCCGAAAGCAGAGAAATTTCGCGTTATAATTATTTCATGCTAATTATAATTATGCGCATTTATCACACTCTTGGCATTTATTCACCTTGAGTCGGCTGTCCTACAAAGATAAAATAAATGTCGAGCAGAAGGCGATAACCGTTCATAATATTCGGTTCTGCAACGTTTTATGTCGTACATATTTGAGGTGTTGGAAGCGTGAATGCCAATGAGGAAAACGAAAATACATCATAGGCGTAGGCGTAACCAAACCACACCTTGAGGCAGTGAAATTAAGCTATTCTTATCCATTGAATCTTAGTATGAGCAAAAATTAACAAGGTTATTAACTCCTACGACATAGCGTCTAATTCTATCAAATACTACGTACGATGCGGTCAGCGGGTCCCCCTGACAATGAACAACACAATTAAATACCGGCAAAATTCAAAAAATGAGAATAACCTTAAACTAAAGCATGTCGCGTGACTTCTCAACTTGCCGAAACAATTGGCATCGGCAGGTATATAAGAAAACGAAGCGAATAATCAAATAATTGATTCAAGTGACTCAAACGCCACTACGTTATCTTGTTATAGCAATTTTTCCAGCATTACACCGTTTCCTGAGAATATTAGCTGACGCCTCACTTCCGGTTTTTATCATCTATCACAAATCACCTGTTGCTCTTCACACGAATAATATAACACAATGAACTTGACTTACGTTCCACGTAGCCCACACCACAAACGAGCTGCACACAACACAAAACTGAAATTAGTAGAGTATAAAATGAGGCTTTTTTGGAAAAACCAAACGGAACTGAATCCCATCTAAATCTTTCCATGATGAACTTTTTCCAAGAAAATTGTCCTCACATGAGGACAAGTTCACTTCAGGGACGCGACTGTGAAACGTGGTAGTATAGTGACACAATGACTAAAAAATATGTGTTTGTGTTTCATGTATTTTTAATTGAGGGACTATGGGTTGTATGAATGAGTCATCAGTCATAAATTCAATTTTAACAATACACAAGGAGGTTTATACATAGCAACTTTTGAAAGAACTTTGAAGCAGTCCACCAGGGAGGGTATTTCGTACGAATACCCACTTGGCGCTTTTGGAAATAATCCCTCATCCCTATATCCCATTTCCACATCCCCAAACGAAGCTGAAGATACATGGGTACATTAACCAGCAGCAGTGAGGAGGATTTTAGACCAGAAGGTCTACTGGGATGCCCCGGTACGTCTGTCGCAGAAATTTTTTGTAAATAGGTTAAAATTGGCTGCGATTTAAACCCATTTAACAGTCTTGTTTGTGTTCCAAATTGAAGCACGTGGAAGCTGCTAATTTTAAAAAAATCAACAAATTCTCTGGAATCCAAATTCAAAGTCAAGGAGTGTCTATGCACTATATTTAAACCCATATGAAAGGCATCTAAGTGCTCCAAATAGAAGCACATATGTAATAGCAGCTAATATTCTTTAATAAACCTTCAAATTTTCATGACTGCAAATTTAAAGTTAAGGAATGTGTCAAAAGTCTATTTAAACCCGTTTGAAAGTCATCTTGGTGGTAGTCCGTAAAGAAACACATGGAAGCAGATAATATTCGATGATCTTCGAAATTTCAGGAAGTAAATTCAAAATCAATGACTGTTTAAAATGTCATTTCCTTTCAAACGTCATATTTATACTTAGAATAGAACCACAAAGAAACATGCTTTTCTAAGAACTCCCTTAGTTCCACTCTCTAGCCAATAATGACGTATCGCCAGTAACCTTCTGGTCCCAAGCTGCCGTAAGGCAGTTTTTTTACAACAATATACCGAAGAGAAGACCGAAACGAGTCGTATTATTTATTACAGAATAGCAGAGTAAAAGGTGGTACCCTAGGCTATGCATTTTGTCGCCTATGCTGAGAGATGAATATACATCCGCAATGGAAATGGAATGAAAGGCTTTTAACCCCTCAGAAAAACCCAATGTAGCTGAAGCTGAAACACACTACTGGGTATACCTTAAAGCTATGCGGCGTTTATTTTATGAGGTTTCAGCAGTAGTATTTTTTACTATTCGTATTCGTACTTTCAATGTCGTTTTGTTTCGTGGTGTGTGTGGGGGAGTCTATAGCAAGTTTTTAAGTCTCCTCTTTCATGCACTTCTACGGCGTCTCAACGATGTTGACACGAAATCTGAAGCCTGACTAATTGCTATTATTAGGAGTCTGTCTTGGAATAATTTCTGCGCCCAGTTGATTTGCATTCAATGGACATTGGATTGACTTAACTATGATAATGATGAGCCTAGCATTTGTTGGCCAAATATAATCACAAGTGTATTGCTGTATGGGGGGTATAGATTTGAATGACCAAAAAATACGTATGCATATTTTAAGCTATGCAGCTGGGATAAGTACATGATGGGCATTGAAAATGAATTACCTAAGTATACCTACTACAATTTACTTTACAAATTACAATGTGCCTATCTAACGATAGGTATGTATATTTGCCGCAGGATGGAGCAACCGGGTACGCTGTGCGTCTTTGAATCTAACTGATCCTGGCAGATTGACCTGAGCTCATCTTTATGAAAAGTCGTTTACGCTCTTGGCGGAGAGCTCGTCCGCTTTCACCTTAGAATCCTCTTGGCTTTCACTGTGGAGAGCGTTAATGGGTCGATCTCTGAATAAGAAGTTCAGTTAGATTCACCGTGTGGTATTCATCTTTCATCTTTCAACATAAACCTCATGTCAGCCTCCTTGCCAAAGTTATCAAAATAAAGTAAAATATAATCGTTTAAGTTAGATTGACAACTGTCTGGTTCAGCAAAATTACTGCCAAATTGAAATTTTTAACAATACTGAGGAATAAAACTGGTAGGTACCTAGATCAAAAAACAACCAACGCATATCTACGTGCTCTTATTGAATTGTCGTGTAGCGTCCGGAAGTCACTGTTTATCCTTTCAAGCAAACAAGCCGACGTGAACAAACCCGTCGGGATCGGGATTGCCAATTGGCATTCAATAATCCATTATGAAACATATGCGAGCACGCAAACCTTATGCCTAACAAATTGTGACGTTCTACAGCCCTATATTTTTACGGTAAGTATTCAACTTGACTTGGGTTCACCTCGCTTCATATCTTCATAAAATAGATTTATGTCATGAATTTAAATTGATTTTACTATGTGTTGAGTTGAACCGTAATTGTGTTCGTGATGTATTCTGGGTGCTATGTAGAAGCAATGGGATTTTCTATTCCAGGTTCGGCAGGTTTCCTTGTGTGTACAAAAGCGTATGGCTTATGGTTTCATTGGGCTTAAAAATAATGCGTTTTTTTGCCAATATGCGAACCTTCAAAGATCATGGAGGCCCGTTCCTTGTTTGGGTTTGGGATTTGGAATGATAGAAAAAAGTGTCAGGCGGAGATAAGACGAATTGGGATGGAGAAGATGAGACGCTAAAAAGAAAAGAAGCAAAAAGATCGGGACCATCATGGAATAAGTCTTCGGTATGGTATATGTTAGACGATATGAATTCCACTCAGAGCAACTTCTCGAGTCAGTCTGTCTAGTGAATACTAGGACGACGCCTTGAAGAAGACATTCGAAGCTACTGTAAGTTCAGGCATTCAAAAGCACGTGTCAACCTTATCCAAGGTACCAAGGTAAGCAATTCACTGTTCAATAACTAGTACACAAAATTTAAGTTTTTTAAGGAAGTGTGGCTTTGTTATCTTTTGTTGAGGTTTGAGTCATTGGTTTGTTAGCTATGAGCAAAACGTTTCGCCCGTATTGACTTCTTTGATTTTCTAACCGTTTATGTTTGACAGATTAAGAAACGTACAAGTTATTTCGTTGATTCGCATGGTACTGGTACCGTCTCAAGGAATTTATTTTGTGAACGACATGTATTATTGGAGCCTATACTGTAATGTGCAGCAGCATTTTCGTCACCCTGTTATTGTAGAATTGTGTCATGTGCCTTTTTGACCTTGTCCATATTCCATGTACCTCAAACAATAGTGACTCTTGATTTAAAATCGTAGTATCCATCACATATTAGTATTATGGGTTTAGGCACTTGTGTTCCAACCTCACGATTCACGGGTTCAGTCAGTTTTCAAGGTAAAACTGGAATATCCAGCTTGAGACATTGTACAAATATAAAGTGAAGTGAAAAGTGACGCCAAATATTTTGCCCCGCGTGACTCCTGGACGGCGTAATTAGAAGTCCATAATGAGATTTTTATGTAGATGAGGCGGCTCTGGCCAAGCCTGTTGTATGTAAAACCTCATCTTCTTGCAGAAGAGGCATAATGAGAAGACAAAACGAAGCCACTACTTGTATATTACTCTTCTTCAGATTAGTATTTTTATTATGCGCACCTCAAATGAAACAGTCAATTCATCATTTTCGCTACAACTCTAATTAGCATTTTTGTAGAGGTTTCGAATGTACGTAAAATCATAATACAAATAGTTCTGCTGCAATGCAAAATACGAACTCACACCTGTATTCTGTAAGGTATTAGCTCTTCAACCTGGCATACAAAGCGCATAGCGTATAGCGTAGTGTCCACCGTAAAGCCAATCCGAATAATGCATACCAACCTAGTAAAATTCCATGTTCAATGCTCAAACAGGGTTGTAAAAACTAACGAGCATAAAAGACGAGTTTTTGTGATTCAAAAATCAAAATGAAAGCCAATTCTACGTACACGTGTACAAATGGACCTTCACCACCGACCACCGTGAATACAAGATTTAAGTAAAACTAGCATGTGCGGCCATGGGAACCATGGCCCGTCGCGTTGTCGCCTGTACTTGTTTACAGCTTATATGTTAATTCTTCAAAAAATATGAAAAAATTGAATTCCAATTTTGAATTCAAGGTGTGTACTTGTTGGCATATCAACGTGTCGGTGTGCACTACTGTGTTGATAGACTTGTTTACGGCCTCGACACAGGGAGCTTCACCGACCCTCGTTATATACCTAAGTAGATTAAAGGTCTGATATATAAATTTTTAAATTTTTAAATGATCTAATGTGCGATTCAACTTTTAGAAAATTTGTTTCAGGCGTTTACGTATTGGATTTAATTGGCTAACAGCATGCGTTTGCCCTAGTTCAGAGGATTACAGAAAATGCATATACGATGTGCGCTTTTGAATTAAACGAATTATCCCAAATTGGGTTAGCGTGCATGAATACATTACGTTATGTAATTGGCTGTTTTTCCTTGGATATTCAATTTGACACTTGGTTCAATCAAATCAGACACTCGAACACGACACTGTTTGTTTGAATAGGATCGCTCATTATTACAATTACAACTGGTCCAAGTGGTTTAAACGTCTGACTCGGACACACGCCAAAGCTCTACAATTATTATTTGAGCATCTCTTATTGTGGTATATTGGGCATGTATTCCGTACTTGAACGAATGGATGGTTAGAATCGGAGGTACAGTTTCCATGTACATCCGTAGAGCATTCAAGTCGGCGTCAGTCAATTCGCGGATGTCAAGTGGTTCAACTACTTGATTTGATTACTTGAAACCGCTATACTCTCCATTGTGCACAAGGATTCATTATAATTATTTTGCTAGGAACTGTTGCTAATGTTCCACTTAAAGTGGTAGTCCAAAAACACTTTTGAATTCAGCAAACCATCCATCAATTTGGTCCTCGAAGCCTTGACATGTTTCTATGTACCAAACACGCAAAGAATTTACGTTAGTCAATGTTTAGGGGTTATGATATACCCAGGTTCTTAGTACTAAATTGCCCATTCAAATCCGGTACATTTGAAAAAATTTCAGTATATTTTTAGCACAAATTGTATGCATGCCAATCAATCGATTACTTTATTTGATTTAGCTTTCGCCCTATTAATGTTGAAAAAATGTGAGCAATGTTTACGGAAATTGGTATGTTGTGAGTTGGAGTACTTTTACGAAAACATTTAACCAAATAATGTAACAATATGGAAGTTTAAATAAATCACTGTATGATTTCTCGAAAAAAAGGAAGGAATGATGCTTTTGTACAGACTTGGCTGATGAATAATCTTATGTGTGGCTCTATGCATCTGATCTAAAACGTATCAAAGTCTCAAACCACTCAACATGATATGTTAACACACAAAATTTAATAATAACGCTAATATTATTTCCATAAGTACTGTCTTGTCTCCGACGTAAATATATGCGCCCCAAGGTCATAAATATTTATGCGACATATTTTTTGCAATATATAAGTACGCAATGAAGTGACTTTATTACCTATTCAATTTGCATTGACGTCAATTAAAGCTAGACTAAACAAAAACACCGCAATACCTGGAAATATTTCTCACAAATCAAATAATGTCTGCGTTCACATAATTATGCACAGAGTGTATAAAGTCATTCCATGTCAACATAACATATATATGTACGTATCTATGGTATCTGCATCTCCTCGATATTTGGACTTTCGCGGAGCACATTGATACAGTAGGCGCTGATGGTATGTATACAGATTTGAGGAGTGAGGGTAACTCAGCTACTGGGGCCAATAGTCGGGCCCATTGCAGACTGCTCCTAATAAAGGGTTGTATAGGCGCTCGTTCCTTAGATTTATGTCTAGTCTTAGCATAGTAAGACGTGAATTGACAAGAATTAACGATATTCTAATTTCGTGTTTCTATGATTTAATAAGGAGAAATACAGGTTTTGTAATCAAAGTTGTTTTTAATCCGATTAAATAATTCGAAATAATTTTACACAGTAGTTTCTCGTCGCCCTCGTCTAATCCAATGCCCCAATAATAGTAATAGTAATTAATCTGTCAACCAACACTAATTGATTGGTATGGACTGGGAATGACAAGCAATTGCGTACGACCGAAAAGATTTCACGACAATTGTGTTACAAGGTAAAGACAGTTTTGCACCTTGCGGATAATTTTTAACGAAAAAATGTGAGAATCAAAAATTAAGATTTTTGCACATTGCAATTTTTTTTACTAAAGAATTGTCACTGTCAGTGTTTTCGTGCAAGGAATTGTCACGTCGCTTCTGCTGAAACTGGGCGGTCCAAAATTATTATTGACTCTGTCCACATAATGGAGGGACTAGGCTGGAGTGTCCAAATCGAGTCCCTTCCACTAATCACGTTATCAAGAATCTACACAAACTCGTAGTTACTGCCTTGACGTTGACACATCATATGTAATGTACTTGCTCTCTAATTTACCATAATACTATTTATCTCCGGAAGCCTATCTAGACAAGACTCGGGGCTACTGTCAGGAGATTAATAGGGTTACCTACTCCAATTCTGCGTGGCCTAGTGTTGGACATGTTTAGATAGACTGTGTTTGCACAATGTGTTGTAATGAAAACAACTCTCTCTCAAAATATCTCATCAGCACAGAGTCCAGTCCGTCCAGTCAAACGCGTCACTGTAATTATACAGATTAAACTCAATCATTCAGCTGGGCTTTGGGGTAACTATACTGGCTTTCCATCGGTTTGAGCTCTGTCGGATGTGGTTTGGATTCTTGGGCCAAATTCCAGTTTTAGTATTTAAGCTGGACGGCCGTCCTCCGCTCAGGGCCAGTCTTCCAGTATATCGCAGTAGTGATTGAGTGGTCAAGCTCTCCAGGGAGTTCGATTAACCAGCTCTCCATTTATTCTACTAACAAAGTTACACTAATCAAGGTATTGTGATTAGAATTTGAGACATTAATTATTGTACTTGAGTTTACAATAAAGTATTCATAACAATAAAGTTTACTGTTTTCAATCACGGTGTCAAGCGATGCAAGAGATAACGTATTCCATGAATGCATTTGCTCAAGCTCAAATTGAAAGTTAAACTCAACCCGCTACAATATACAAAGAATATTAAATTAGATTAAATAGCAAAATTCCAAATATGTTTAGCGGAAGTCACAATCCGCGGCTTGTGACATATTTTAGCAAAAAAAGGATTACATTTGGGAATACATCTGCAAATTTTCCACAAATTCAAATCGTGCAGGTTACCAGACAACCATATGGACGCATTATATTCTTGTTTAAGTTTCTGGGCAGTAAAAATTCAAAAAAATTAGATATTTTTAAAATTCATAATTCTCATTTTGTTGTAATTATTCTAGAAATTCAATTAGAGAGATGAGCTCGGAAGGTGGGCTACTAACGAGTGAAGAGCTTCAAAGTATTAATACTACTTGGGCCCTTGTTGCCAAAGATCTGAAAGGAAATGGAGTACAATTTTTTATACAGTAAGTAATGATCTTAAAATTACTCGACTTTTATTGATCTCATTATAATTCTGCAAATGCTCATAAATAATTGTGTTGTTCAATTACAGTTTTTTCACGGGCTTTCCCGAATATCAGAAAGTTTTCCGTGGATTCGCCAACATCCCCTTAGACCAGCTCGCCACCAACAAGCGTCTTATGGCGCATGGTTTCACGGTCTTCTCCTCCATTGCAGGGCTCGTGGACAATTTGGAGGACCCCGAAGTCCTGGATGAACTTTTACTTAATACGGGACGCAGTCATATCAAGCGCGGACTGAAACCCGGCGATTTTCAGGTAGTTATGTTTTTAATTTAGGCATTTACAGACTTGCGAAAAATTACGGTTTGAAGGAATTGACACACTTGGTAAATATCCCTGTCATGCAATGTCCGCAGAATCACAGGATATACAAAATATGGGGCAAGAATTGTGGAACATTTGTTGCCGCCCCGATTTATAAAAGTGCTTCTTACGTAATAATGATAATTTTTCTAATAGCGTATTTTAATGCAATTTGCGGTATGCGGTAAAGACCTGTATTTTTTCCTATGATTATTTTAAGCTCAAACTAGGTCGATCTATTAGTATTGCATTGCTCACCGTCACGGAATATCCCGTATCAGTAGTAACTACTACTGTAGCCTCTTATTTTGAAGAACGTTTAGAGAACATTTTTGCCGACTTGAACATAAAATCAAACACCATAACTTCTAAGCATTCAAATTCAAAGTTCAACAATATTTTCACAAAGCTTTTGAACAGACAAATGCTTGCTTGTGTATATATTAATATAATTTGTCTATCAGCCTAATGCATGGTACACGCTCCATTACCGATCGGCATCGGCTCGGCAGTGTAGCTTGATAGGCTTGTCTATTTCGAGTTATACAGAAGACAACGAGACAAGCCTATTTTTCTTGTAATTGATAGTCTGAGAGCTTCTCGAGGTCAATTGCGGATATTTTTGGTTCAGATGTGTGCAGGATTAAGTAACTCCATATTTCCTTGCCTAAACTACGACCTTTAGCAAGATTGACTGTATGCCCATCATCCATCACTTCGACTAGACATGAACAGCTGCTGGGTAGCAATGACATGGGAAAACAAATTTTACAAATGAAATGTCGATATTAGTGTTAATGTTGTTTATGGTAAGTATAGTAGCTTGAAGTTTTTGGTAGTCGTCAGAAAGATAGATGTGCGCAATTTCTGTGGAAATTCTGAATTCCTTGGCGTATACATACCACAATAATGTGTTGCTAAATTGATTCCGATTTCCAATCCTAGAACCTGAAGAAATCCCTATTGGAATTCATGGCGAAGGCACTTGGACCCGAGCTGACACCCGTAGGGGCTGGAGCATGGGACAAAGTTCTGGGCTACATCATGACCAAAATCTCGGAAGGCCTCAACTCCGAAGCGTAGTAGCAGCTTCCGGATAGTGCGGATATGTAGCGGAAATTACTCTCTCAAATTTTGACGTTTAATTCATTTCATATTCATATCACTACTATACGTGTTGTTTGGCGTTGTCTGTTACATTGACTTATTACGAGAAACAGAGCATTCGTTCTTTCTGCATGCTTTTAAGTTCTCAATTTCGAGATTATGTTAAATTCAGAGTGAGTTTAATTCAAATTAGATATTCATTAGTGGAAAGTACAAAATCTAATTAATAAGGATTAGAATTCGATTTGTGTGTACTTAAGAATTCCATTATTCCGAGTTAATAAATTACTTTGAAAACCATGATCAGTCCAACGCTTCGACAAAAAGTACAAAAAATCACTCGCCAAATTTTTAATTGATTGGTATATTTGTTCAATACTGTATTTATTATGTGCATGTTCCCTCCAAGCCGCAATTATCGAAATTTTCAAAGGGGCAAGCGCTCTGAAAATATCCGTGTCATTCCAGAGCCGGTATGTACTTTTGTGGACGTCGGCAAGAAACCCGATGGCCTGACCCTCGTTATCTGATGGGTCAGTAGATGCACTGACAAAATGGCGATGTCCAACCTCCGCATCCCAAACAGCCGGTGCTGCCGCTTGATCCCGTCAATTGAAAAAACGGCGGAAATACGCAAGTAACCCAGGTCTATCAGTTCTGTCCCTTCGCAGTCGAGACCACATGGGCCCATGCGTTCGGTGAAAAAATCCTCGCGAAAGAACTCGGCAGGCGACTGAAGGATGCTACAGGAGAGTCGCATTTTGAATATCCATGATTCAACGTACATCTTTACTCATATTTTTGTAGGATGTCCGATGTGCGCGCCTGTGAGCCTGTGAGCCGCGTGGTACGATTATGATTGGTCAATTCTTGAAATTCAAATTCTTTGATATATTCAAGAAGTAAACAAACTTGTAAACAAGTCTATCAAAACAGTAGTGCACACCGGCACGTTGACATGCCAACAGTAACACACGTGTAGGTGAAAGGGCGGCTTTTGAGACATTACTAGGAACTACTACTGTGGGCGAGCGCTTGCTTACGGTTGACAGTTGACAACATTACGCGACAACGCGACGGGCCATGGTTGCCATGGCTTCTCTTGCTAGTAACCGATAAGTACGTGTAAAAACTTATTATCTACGCGTTAGGTGTAAGGTGATCATGACGAATTATGCCCTTGTGAACTTTTATTTCTGACCTTTGCTGTTTTACCTCTGTTTTTTGCCCTTAGACATGACCTTTAAGCGGTGAAGTTTCATACGCTATTGAAAACAGTCCCCGTGCTTGCGTACTTATGACCTGGCACGAGGTTGCTTTTTTCTGTGACGTCATGACCTCTGACATTTGCCTCATGACCTCTGACCTTTAAGCGGTAGACGTTTGATTCTATAATGAAAACGGATGCCGTGTTAATTGCTGTCGTTAGTAAATATTCATACCTGGCTCTTTGCTGATACAACCTGCCATATTATGACAATGTACAACTATGGTATAGCTCCTGCGCCCACGCCCCGGGCCTTCGGCCCGAGATCGTTGGCGCGGTCGCCGGCACGCGTCAGTGCTAACACGGAAAGCGATTAGTGTTCGGGTTCGTCTCGTGTATTTTAGGCTAAATTCCTATTTACAGCCTTCTCAAAATTTACACCAAACTCTGTGCTCGAAATAGTGTATGCTAACCCCCTCTACTGTAATGGTTAGCTCACTCATCATGGAACATGCCAGGGTAAGTGTGTATTCTATCCTGTGTAATATGTAGTCTAACCTAACCTTAATGTGTACTGTGTACACCTTATTTGACATTTACCACATTCTGTAACCCATGACTCATTTACCATACACCTTACCTTCCTCTGTGGCTTGTGTGCATCTCAGCATGCGGCAGAGTATG
>JAQFYT010002754.1:0-12115 GCA_034694925.1 Ceratophysella denticulata
CATATTTGGTACATTTTCTAGATTACACATAGAATCCACATGGCTTTTCAATTTGAATTTTCCCGCAAAAGTACCTTTTCAATAACCCGAGTCGTGGCGTGGACCATAAGCAACATACAATAGTGCCGCTCTAGTCTACTTATAACAGAATCATACCTCTATGGTTTACTTTGTTAAATTGTGCGTGTTATTTATGTGAGTAGATTATATCCAAAATTGTTGAAAACTAAAATCCTGATTAAATATACAAATTAAATAGGAAATTCCCTTTATCCTTCGAGTAGCAAAGATTTTAACACACTCATTTTAATTATTATCGGAGGTACGGATTCATCATTCATCGTTGCCAATGAGACCCAGTGTCAGCTTCACGGTGGATATATTGTTTACCCGGAAACAATTCCAATTTCGCTAGGTTTTTTATAAACGCCTTTTAAGATGCTGAAACTTTCAAAGAAGATAAATGAGCAGTCCAAAACTGATTTTCTAAAAAAAAAAGTACTACAAACGCAAATAATTTCCAGAAGGTACTTGCTATTCTGATCATTTTCACCACAGTAATTATTTAAAAAGATGGATATCCTCAAGCCAAGAAAGAAAAACAAGTCCCGGTTCCAGGTCGAGCCTGAAGAACCCTACGGTCAACTCGTGCCGTTCCACCGTCAGAACCGTCAACCACTTCCTCCGTTGAAGAAGCTCGGCGGTGCCAAGAATCAAAGGGCCCTTGCAGAGGCTGCTGCTTTGAATTTGAATCAAACCCAACGCCCCAACACAAGCAATGCTAATGAAAACGGAGAATCTTTTTTTTCTTTTGTCCAACGCCATCTCGAGCACCAGAATCGGTGTTCAACTGCTATGCAAAGACCTGAATCCGTTAATCAGGCACCGTTTGGAAAACGCCCGTCAACGGAGGACACGGACACTCACGTCTACGACTTTGGTGACCACTTCAAACTTCCGCCCATCAACGAAGCGAGTAACCGTGGACCCTTACCAAAGCCAGAATCAAAAGGTACGAAGAAAAGTCGCTTGTCGGCACGTCGAAAGATGAAGGACGAGAATCGGGATCGGGACAAGGTTCGCGGCGGCGGAGATGGGATTGAAATACAGCCGAAGCGACCCGCGAGTGCCTTTGAGAAGGAGAGTTCTTTAGCCAGGCGATGTAAGATTCTATTTCTATATATCATTTAATGGACACGAAAGATCACCAAGTTAAAAGCTTGCATTTTAACAGTTGCGCAAATCCAGACCGAAAACCTGGGTATTCGACCAGGCGACGATGCGACTACACGACTGGGGAAAATGCGAAGCACGTTGCAAATGTTTGACCTTTCTGCTCCTGCTTACCAGCGAAGCACTGAATATGACTATGGCGGATTATCGAACGCTAATCGGCCGCAGAAACCATCCTCATCCGAAATGTACCACAACAATTATCGCGACCGGGAAACACCCACGGTACGCTTCAAGAATAATTAAATTAAACACTGAATTTGCTAATTTAGCATGTTTCATATCGGAATCTTGGTATTTCAGCAGAATTACTACCATCACGGACCAGGCATGACCTCGAACCAGACTCAGCTGCCGTCGCTGAATATGACGTCTCGGCGAATGTGTGACGAAACGCTGACGATGGGAGATAGAATTCAGATTCAGATCAAAGGTCAAAAGAAACGCAGCGTGGGTAGGTCAGAGTTTCGAGGCACGAAAAAGTTTTCGAAGCTCCTTTACAGCAACGTAGATGACGATGACGTGGAGATGCTCGATCCGATTACCGATAATGAATTGGACTAATTTCCTAATATGTAAATACAAATCAAGTAGCTTGGCAAATTGATCAATGAGGCCTAATTAAGAAAACAACAGACTATCTTCGACTTCTAAGCTACCGGCTAAGGTGTAATACAGATAATACAATTATGTACAAAGTAGTTGTCGAAGTATTGAAATAAACTTGTCCCAAATAAGACTACTATATCGATGTCAACTGTGACCAGTGTCCAGTCACTTGATACGACAGAGTTCATATTCAACTCCGGTATTTAAGCGGATTAACGTATTAATAATTGATCAGCATGAAAAGAACAGAAGGTATAAGTTTCCGACGCAAATTGATTTTTAATAGCAAAAGAGAATTATAAGATAGTTCGATACCAAGAACATACATTGGAGCTTTTAATTTTAATCCACTCCAAGGTTTGCAAAGGATCAAAAGATTCAGTTCATAATCCAGACCTTAGGATTTTATTCCTCAATGTGTACAACGCCAGTCCAGTCAACAAGCAGATCCCAACAATAATCCAAAAGTACATCTCTGTGGGATAAATATCCATTTGATACGGAACCTGGACGTTCATTCCAAAAAATCCACCGATAGCCTGGACCGGCAGAAACACAAGTGCAATCTCACTAATTCGTTTCATGACCCGACTCATCTCATTGGCTTCCCTCGACTGATCCGACGTAACTATGGCCAAAAATGTGTCCTGTGACCTTTCTAAAATATGATTAAACTGATACAGGTCATACGAAAGTTCACGAAAGTCTTCCAAAATGTCACAAAGAAGCCGCATCACAATCTTATTCAGTCTCTTAGCACACTTGACCTTAAACTGACGCAGAATTTTCATTTTAGGTTTAATGAACCGTGAAATAGTGTAAACTTTGAGTTCCATGTCAAAATTTCGTCGCATGATGTCTGACATTTCAATTGATTTGCTCTCAACACGAATATTATCTATTTCTGGTTCAATGAGGTCCATCAGGTACTTGGCATCTTGGCTCATTTCAATGAAACAAGAAAAAAGGACCCAGTCCGGGGTCATGACGCTTTGGGAAACCGTACACAAGAGGTTGAGGAAACCAAGAATATCCGGAATACTTGACCACTCTTTGTCGTGGACCGTGATGATGAAGTCCTTGAACAGAATAATGTTGAAATCCACATCTTCATTCTTCATCCGCTCGCGTTTACTGTTTTCACACATCAAACGTAGGGAGAAAAATGTGTAGTGCTTGTAGACCTGTAATAAATGTATCGATTCATATTTATTACAAATTTTCTCGCCGCACGTACTGTATAGCATACAACATAGGTTAATTTTAACCCAATTTTTCGAATTATGCACTACCCGCCCTCCTGCTGGAACCTACATGCAAACCCTGAGGATAATCTTCAATTTTCGGACAGGCAGCGCAATAGAATAATCCTACCAACCTATCGAAAGGTAGCAGGTATAACACGCATACAACGATGCATACAATACTTTAATATGGCAACACTCTTTCGCCAATATTGCCTGTTTTTTAAGTAGGTAGCGCACCCCCCCCCCTCCGCCAGGTTTTGCAATGGTGACAGTATAAATTCTACTATAATATGTAAATATACAGGGTATATCGGTTTTGACTCTGAGCAACTTTCATTTATAATACCGTTCCGTAATGGTTTTTCAGAATAATATGAACAAAACAGTTTTGCACAGAAAAAAGGTAATGAATATAGTGTAACTAACTAATGAACATGTGGTTTGCAAATCTAAATGTGATTACTCTTTGTCAAAATAGATGGCGTTGACACTGAAACACCGTGTACAATGAGACGCTACGGCTCGAGTATGCAGCAAACATAAACAAAGGGGGTGCGCTACTTAAAAAACAGGCGGTACCTAATCAAATTTTATGTGGCACCACATAAAGTGTTGAGTGCTAGTTTTTGCAACATTTTTTCAGAGATTTAACCCGTAATGCATTCGGCTCGATGTATATTTGCAACTATGTTGATACGCTATGTTCCCATGTAATGATTCCGTTTGACTTGAACCCACCTCAATTTTTTCCTCCGTATTCCCTTCCCGAATATCATTGAGCGTAAGGTCATGGACTCCGTAGCTGTTGAATAGGATTGAAAAGTCCGTCTCATTTGGATCAATAATGTTGAGCCAGTAGTTCTTGCTCCGAAGGAGACCGGAAAAATCCGGTGCCAGTTTTTCAATGTCATTAGCTTGAAGGAGATTTGTAGCCTCCGAGAAATAGAGATATTTTGAAGGCTTGAACAGCTTGAACCTATTGAAATCCAATACAGACTTGACGCTGGTAATTTGGTCTATAGGCAGGTTAAAAATTGGGACGATTGGAACCGTTTCTTCAGCTTCGTTATCAATTTCAATTCGGATCGAGGAATCGAAACTGGAATGACGGAAGACGCCATTGTCTCGTCCCTTCTTGAGCTTCTCGTATATCGTAATTACTTCTGTCAAAGTTGTATTTTCGGCGCTCATAAGACGTTGACGTCTTCGGACAGGGACTATTGGTTGATCAATGATCCCCTTGTTCGACTTTGGGATTTTCTTAACGGTTCCATTATCCTGGGCCTGTAAGCACAATTTACAGTTCTTTAAAGAGGGCTATTTGTTTTCTCGAAGCACCTGTATTTTGTGCGGCATGCCTTTTCACAAGACTAAGGTGTAACACGACAAAATTATGATCTTAAAGGCTAACTTTAATTACAGCAGTGAATCATTTAAAACATTATCACATACACGTAGAACAGAGTTAGGTCCTTCTCAAGCCATTTGCGTTAGAACTGCGGACGTTTCAAAACCATAGGAAATTACCTTTACTTAATTTTAGGCCTATATTAAGGCTAATATTTATTTTCGGCAACTAGGTTTTAAACTCAATACAAAAACACGGTATATATGTGGCCATAAGATGCTCATCTTTAGGTTTATAACCACAACCTCACTTGGACTAGTTGACGTTTACGCATTCGATTGAGATATCGATGCGCATAATTTCATAGTATAATAGCATTAAATTCACTAAAGAAAGCGATAAGCGGAAATCCGCCGAAAACGAACAACGTACTTTACTTTTTCGTTTAGACGTAAAATGATTTTTTAAAAAACAGAAAAAATACGATTACTAACCTCGCCGACCGACCCATACGAAGCAACTTTTGCGCTGTTCAAACGCATTTCTGCAGTTCAATGGAACGTAGCCTGGTATTTCGAAACCGAAGACGGAATGAAGAACTTGGAGACCAAGTTTTACCATCGTACTAGGACAACGGATGAGTACTTGCGTGGAGTCACAAGTCCAATGGATTGCCAAACTAATAGTTTTAATCTTTGAGTATTTAATTCTTTTACACAGGACCTGGAAAAACCTTCCTACCATCTGACCGTCTTTCTCTATACACGCGCAGTACCCATGTGGCAATGGGACCCAGTTAATATTATGTATTGTACCTAGATACCCAAATGCACTAAAGACTAATCTAATCTCTTCACCACATCTGCTTATATTTATGTAGCATGTCTATTTGTTTAAATCCTTCTGCGTACACATGTCTGGTGGATTCCAGTTGTTAGTTCAGTAAAGAAATCCAGTTCACCATTTATCACCACGGGTAAATTAATAAACCGTTTTGAAACTGTAAGTATTAAGCATACAGATAATATTTGACTAACAATGCAGTCCTTCAAAATACCATGATAACCCATTGTTGATACGAATACGAGATATGATGGTTTACGCGTGGCCGTGGCCTATTGCAACAACAAGCTTTAAGTTTAAAGTTCAACGCTACGTTGGTTGGTTGGCTTCTAAACATTCTGTTAAGGGTTTTGTATACATTTTTAGCCTGTGCTAATTTAAAAAATTACTACAATGAAGTCATTTCAGGGTGTCATTTAATGGCGTTACTAAAAATGCTGAAACTTAGCGACAATTCTAATGCACAAGTTCGGCGACAAATGAAATTAAAAACGTCTAACTTCTAACCTAACCAAACCTTACCGATTTTGTGCCAATTAGAATCGGCGAAAAATAATTTTGTAGGAACACGTTTCGTGGCAAGTTTCAGCATTTTTGTCGGCTTTTAATAATAAGCCGTCATTTAATACTAGGTAAACGTAGAGACGCTCGGTTTGGTGCTGTGGATTCAGCTATACCTACAATATGGGAAGAAGAATTTTTGATTAATGTCCAGTAATTCAATTATAATAATATTTCCAGTTGACCAGTAATTTAGTGTTAACACATATACCTCAAAACAAGGAGCGTTAATCAAAAATTTCTCTAAACCCTGTTGTAAACAGTCTTGCCCTGCCACCAAACCGTGAAATTCGCTATGTTTAGTACAAGTTAACTGAGGTTTAGTAGCTTTCGTGTTTGTCTGACAGTTATTTGGCCGCGGATTGAACTCCCGCTTATAAGCTCAGGCTCTCCTCTCTCGACGACATAGAAACGGTGGTGGTAGTTTTTAATTTTACAATGTGCTAAAGCAACGGCTATAGCCTGCAGCGTTTACAAGATCCTTAAATAAATAGTCCGATCTGAATTGGTTAATATCTTGTTGTATTTGTACTTGTAGGAACAAGTTTTATCAAAGATGTGACGGAACTGTGTTATTGTAGCACGTATTGTATCTAGCATCATGGGCATTGCGTACATAAATGAACAAATAAGCTCATTTACAAACATCAGCGTTTCCTAATGGGAATGTTCCAAAACCTTTGAACTTGCGGTATATCTGTAATGCGTGAGTAAGACTGATATTTTAGGAAGTATTGTGGTATCAGACGCAGAGGAAAAAGCAGCCCCTCTGTATATGATTATAATGTGTTCCAATAAATATAAATAGTGCATATGAATGATTACGATGCGTAAGAGCAAGATAAGCAAAAATACAAATGTGATGCTTTGCTTATGTTATTTATTATTTGTATGCTTTAATTCCATAAAAAAAATTAATATAAGACAGACGCTATTTTATATTGTAGAAGTGGAAATAAACAGTTTAAAAAAATAGACAGACGCTACTCTATTAAAACACTTGACGCAAACAACCGTTTTGTCGGCTATGACGTTCTCCGATCAAAATTAATTAATCCATGCAAAGATAGCTAAGCTTTTTGTTTATTGTTGGTTTAATTGTTGGTGCTAAAAGAACTAGTATTACCCCACATATTGACATATTTAGCCTAAAGTACAGGCAATGAAATGTCATTACATGTTGTATTTGCACCTTTGTCTGATTGCATTGTATTAATCAAGAACTTGTATAATATAAGGTAACACTTGTACTGAGTTAAAGGCTGGAATTTTGATCACATTTCCTGCACTTACTGTTGACCATTTGCAAAAAAATTAGTCATCGATAGCAAATATAAACTAAGTAGTATGTACAATTTGTGTACCAAAGCAAAGTTGTCAGCTTGGAAACTGGTAGGAACTGAATATTCAATATAGGTAGATTATGACGCTGCACTTGAAGTTCGAGAACATATTGTACTTTTCCTAAAAGTTGTAACATCTATACAGGATATGCCGTAGCAGGAATTGTCAACACGTGTCATCCAAGAAACCACTTGGTCATAGTAATTAATCCGAGGCACTGAGTTTATTCAATTTTAGCAATAAAATATATAGAAAGATAAATTGAATATTATTTTTCGTTCGTTTTGTCTTATGTGAGCTTCTCAAGGGTAACGGTCGTCACAATACAGTTAAGCCTGAAAATTTAAACAGTGTCCAGGTTATGATAACCTTGAACATTGAGAATACTGTATCTTAAATGTGGATTCAGAATATTATATATAAGTTTTGTGATAAATAAGCAACACTAACCCGATAAAGTAGAATTTCAGCGTCGAGTTGGGAGACATATAATCCCGTATCCAGGGACACACTCTGAGCATCTTGGTGCTGGACGATTTGGAATTGGACGTGGCGTAACCGTAGAATTTCCCTCACCGCATGGAATCACAAATGCTGTAAATATAGGATGCGTTTGTGATTATACTTAAGCATAGCATTGGTTGTAAAAATTCAACTTGAAGTTGGATCAAATATACTAAACTTACGACCACGACCATTACCGCCTGGACCGCCTGGTGGTCTGTGATGGAAAAAGCCCTCACTCATGGTAGTAGCGACCAAAACGACCAACAACACCGATGTGAATACTGCAAAGCGTCCCATATTGATTCAAAGTTTCTTTAAAATAGCTTCGAGAATTCTATTAGCAAGGAAAGTGCAGTTATGTAGCTAGTTAAGATTTTGATCTGCTTATGGTTAATGGTACAGTGAAGTTATTAAGAAGATACATTGGTTTTTATATCCGGAACTGAGACGCGATCATGGATATTCCGGTTGGAATTACTGTCAATTGAACGTGAGCCCGAATACGGACTTTGGTGTTCGTGTTTGTAAGGCCGGCCGGAAACGTGGTTTAACATAACATTTATCGGAAATGTTTTCCTGGAATACTGCGATGAACACTAAATGACATAATCTTACATTCCAATTTCCAGAACCCGTGTGCGGATTGGAATAATCTGGTTACGAAAAACATTCCGTGGTTATTTACATTTGATTCTTCTATTTCTTGGGATTCTCCGCATGTTCATCTGCATGTATGTTTAAGGAGGGGTTGAGAGAGCCTATGAATACTGATCCGAGAATCAGTGAGGTCAATCTCCGCCGCGCCGATCAGGCCACAAGGTGGGCCTATTTCGGTCACTCCTATAGATGAACATCTCTTTCTCCGAAAGAGATGTTCATCTGCATACATAAGCTGCTTATTTTATTCCTGAGGCTGCAGTAGGGCAAATGATTACTTATTACACGTTTAGTTAGAGGTTAATATATGTAGTAGCTTCGCACCTTAAGGTTAAATAAAACCCTAGTTACCCCTCCCTAAGAAATTTACTACACTGAAAACTTCAACCCTCCTCGGTGTCACCGATCGAATTGTCGCAGAATCGTTTTTAGTCATTCTGCGTCAACTCAACGCTTACCATATGTTTGTTGATATCAGAGGCACATAATTCCAGATTTCAGCGAAAAATTTACATATGACTAACTCACTGTTTAATTTATGATGTCAATACATTGATTAACTTGTATGACGGATAAAGTAAGTCGAACCGTGCTTATAAAAAAGAATAATAAAATATTTAATCAAAAATTTGCATTTGAATTGTGTAATAAGCTTAAACTGGATGGGCTTAGTATTCGTATATTCCCTCACGTGTCCGAGTTTCGGTGTAATTCATATATTTAAACATATTCTATTGATTTTTAATCGTGTACCAAAGGAATTGGATACATGCTATTATTAGATAACAATATTGAAAGCATTTTTATAGGAAATATTGTGGAGTAAGTTTTTATCAATCGTGAGAACACATGGATGTACAATGCTTTCCAAGAACAGGATAACTAATTTGTATATTTCATAATAATCAAATCAAATCAAATCAAATATTTATTTGTGGCGACTTTGTAGTATAATACGACAATTCATATTCTTTCCAACTACCTAGTCCCAACTAACTAAAATAAGTAAAGAGGTATCTCTAGGTAAAGATGTATCATTTTTAAGTAGGTAATATAATAGTTGGTCAAGATTAGATACAGGGAACGAGTATAATTAAGTTTATTTAAATTGGTTTATGTTTTTATTTAGTTCTAGTTCTAGAGCCATTTGGAAAAATAATTCGCATGACGCGTGGCGGCTTAACATTACCAGAACAGAACATTTATAAAGTTTCCATATCATCTGTTACCTATTGGATCCAACTGATGTATGTCTATCCTTAATATGAATACAGTAATTCATTCTGGGATATGTTGAGTCGGACATTTGCTGTCCACAAATTGTACGTTTGATGTTTTTGCTTTATAGTTCATGTAGTGTAATTTTCGGATATTGCATTATCCGAGTATACGATATAGTACTAGTAGTCATAACTCATTCGAGTCTAGTATAGTGTAATTATGTTCACTTAGGACGTTCAAACTAAAACTAACCTTCAGGATAAAATGCCAAAAATACTTAGCGATGCGGCGTTAGGCCATACCGCCACATCAATTGCACAATGACCATTGACTAAACTTTATCTGAGCGTGCGACTATGCCTGCTCAACTTCAGCCAAATTCGAAGTCATTGACATCTCTAGAATTAATCTTATCCAATGCCTATAGTCTTAGTCCTAATATTTATTCTCATTTCTTATATCAAGTATATCAAATTAGTATTCATGCTATTTTATTACCTACGCAGTACATCAAATATACATTTATAAGAAACACTTCTTTGTCAATGCTTTAGAAAAATATTCGACAGCAGAAATGTTTTGAATATAGTAAATATAGTAAGGCTAATGTCAAGACACGGTTGACTGTACCAATACCACAGCTTCTTGTTTTTTAAACAATTGCCAATTGATGTGTGATACGTCTAAGACAGCTAAGAAGCTATACCTAGTTCAGAAATGTTATAGAATAGCCTGTCTTATGAAATGATTAGGATAACTGTGTACCTGGATGTGTGGATTGTTCTACAGCTTTTTAGTTATTCAACGAAATATCGGTAGGTAAAAAGTGCTAGGCTTAGACGCAGGAAGTGCTGTGGTTAGCGGTACACAGTTATTTATCTAGTTTGCAGCATTAAAATATTCAACTCATCCCACAATGAGATAAGGCTACCGTCAAAATATATTTGAAATAAACCAAATCCTCACTTTCAATTTCTCGACTGATAATTGCTAAACTAAATCCATATTACACACTATATCAATACCTCCGTGGGTAGTCAATTTAATGCAAATAATTTATTATACCAAAACCGTATCATTTTTATTTTCATGTAAGGTTGATACCTTATCTAGTATAGAACTACGAGTTAGCAAATAAGCTGGCCTAAGCAAGCAATTCTGTAAGCAAATAAAATGCCTGAGCATCATTGAAGCTTAGCTTGATACTTCATTCAAACAATTTTATACTCTGCTACTGGAATTTACATACGTCCTACGTTTAACCCATTTACTACCTACTAGAATTTATTAATATTCTTACAAGTTTTCTGCAATGGCTTCTGCGGTTCAAGAATGTAAGTGTAAAATATTTCTATACGTGTGCGATTCATAATTCATTTATGCTAATTATTGAATTAATTGGTTTATTTTATTGTAATTTATTTATGCCTAATATGCAATAATATTCCACTAGTGACAATTGTTCCGATTGTTGTGATCTTGGACGCCGACGGGAAAGCTCGGGACAAAAGAAACCAAATATGCGGGAGCCTCGGCATACCCCAAGTAGTATACGCTGAATGGAACAGGCGCATTAACCTAGAAACAAAGAGCTACTATGACTTCTTTAATGCAATGCTCGAGGAGTGGGTGGACATAAAAAAATTGGCTGGACAAACAGCAACGAACCAAGCATTTGTTAAAATACTACGGACCAACACCTTGGGTCTTGGGGCTGCTGCGGGTACGTAGTTTTCGGTCACTTACAGTATAACATAAGCGCTTGTATTTGTATTCATCTGATTCATCATAATTAATAAATAAATTGCTACAATGCTCGTATATGATCTACCGCGCTTTATGAGTTCTATGGACTAGTCCTAGAGCTTTGGACAAGGAAGGTTAAAAATTGTAGGGTTGGATTACCTAAACTTAGGTATTACCAATCTCAAAGTATAAAACATATATGTACTATGCATATGTATTTAGGGCAAAAGTAATTACCCTTTATTTAAGGGTATTCTAAAAGGGGAATTTAACTCATAAAAATTAGGGTCCAGCACGGTACTATTAACTTTGCCCCAAATCAACGAATCGAAACAGGGAAACTTGCTAAATTAAGCTAAATGCATTCTCCATAAACTGAAGGATGCGCGTTTGCTAAAACTAAATCGCTGAATTACAGTAAAACAATTACGATCACAGAATAATTACGCCAAACACAAAGGCTATTAGCATGGACACTTCACTACTACGGTACCATTCATTCGAAAACGGCTCAACTAAATCAGGTGAAATAAAAAGTAATATGACCTACCACGGGATATCTACAAAGTGAAGGATTTAGTGAAGGATTTGAAGTGAAGGATTTAGAAAATTCTCGTTCGCCCGCACTTAAGTAATTAAGGTTGTGTAAACCTGGCGGTGAGAGTTGGAACTGACCTCCGTTTAGGTTGCTCTTAACCATGAGCAAAACCAAAGATACAATTTAGCGCATTCCCGCAATAGAAATCAATGTTTGTTGTATTCTCATATTAAATCCAACGTAGTACGTAAAATTGTTTTA
>JAQFYT010002755.1:0-12114 GCA_034694925.1 Ceratophysella denticulata
ACTTGTTTACAGGTCCACAGTTTGTTTACTTCTTGAAAATATCAAAGAATTTGAATTTCATAATCGTACCACGTACATACATACATACATACATACATACATACATACATATACGGATTAGAATTTTATGAGTATTGATTGTTAATTCACTTTTATTTATGGGATGACATGTTATGGTTGTCAGTCTTCAGTCCTCTTCCTTCCAACAATCGTTCGTCTTTCAGTGCAATTTTAAACTGACTTTATTGCTAATGCCATGGTGCATTAAAATTTAAGCCGTCAAACGGTAGAATTCGTCTATTTTTTACTCTTTTGCGCTTCGTTTGCAGAAGGTATGAAATATTATGTACTACTAGATTTGCCATTTATGAAGCCAGCTTTAATTTGTGGTATCTATTATCTTACTTCCTACTATATTTTGGAAGTATGAGCTATAGAGAAAGCAAACCATTTCGCTAAATATAGTCGTTTAATATTCGAAGGCAAAATTAAGTACGGAACGTTGTTCCGTCATTTATGATTTACCAATGCCAGGATATATCATATATTGATTTTTACATACGCTACACAATAAGGGAGGTGTGCGATATAAAATCTTAAGTTATTTTCTGTTAGGTTGAAATCGGAAACTAGTCTGAAACACCGTAGGTTTCTCCTCAGGTGACTGGTGGATGTTGAATTGGAAAGTCAGTTTGAGTTTTGACAGGTTGCAGTGGTGGGCGGATTGGGCAGAGTAAACAAGTAAAAGAACAGAACAATAATAACCCAGAACCAACAACTTTCTGTTCGACACCCAAAAAATACGATTCCGTAAAGGCTTCGACTGGGAATTTCTCTAAATACTTCCAGTTCTTGTGAAGTCAATTAAGGCGCAGCTAAGACTCGCATTAGTGATATTGATGCTTACTTTTTAACCTTTCCTATATTGTATTTCCTTAATAAAGCATCACAATATTATATTCGATATTTAGCCATTAGGTATTAATTGACACTGTTATCTCAATGTTATCTTATGATTAACTCTATTCAACCTTAAAGGCAGTAGTGGAATTTCTTTGCAAAATCATTTGTCCGCTGAATGCGTCGTTAAGAAGTATTTCAAAATTAAATTCTATCTCCAAGAAGCTCCAAAATCCTTGTTATAATACAAGTTGAACTTACATTTTTATTAGACAGGAAGGTCATAATTAAGATTACAAGTTTTGTACGAAATAGGAAAGACCAGGAAGTAATTTTCCTGGGAATAAGAAATGATTAGTGACAGAGCAAGGCGATCTGTTGACATGGTATTGGAGTTTGGTTGTAACAAGCTTCATATATTCCCATATTTTTGGGACAGAAAGTCCAGGAGACTACAAACAGCTTCACGTAAGCATCTCCGAATGTTCAGAATACATCAGAATCTACAGTATCTCTATGTCATCTTCTTGTTTGTACGTTTCTATATGAGGATGGGTTTGGACAATCCAGCTCGATCCGTTCAAATCCATTCCCTAGCCACCTTGGTCTATTGCCTCTCTGCCATTTGCTACCTACAATTTGATTGGAAGCGGAATCAGATCATGTGGTTTACCAATGCTCTGCTAGCCTATGTTGACAAACAAGATGGTGGGTTTAATTGAATTAATCATCTAAGAACGGAAGTACCCATAGCTCGCTAATAAAGCAAAAACATTCTATTTCACAGCACCAGCTTTCAAGACTAAGGACACAATTTCCAGCTGCGTCGTTGCTAGTGGGATCTTACTTTGGATAAATCCGCCTGGTAAGTTCAACTTCCAAGGCATTCAACTTCGGCATTTCTTAACTTATCAACGCTAATTATTGTTTTGATATATGTGCTACACTCTGCATTACAGCTCATGCATCAAATGTCTTGGAGACTCCCTGCGTTCCCAATTTGCCAAGTTCGTTATTCTTTACGTGTGAGACACCGCTGGAGAATACGGGAGCGATATTCAGTAAAATACCCTTTCTCATTCTTGAAATTTATTTCATTGGGGCAGTGTTTGCGATTTGGACGTTTAACTGGACCATGATCTTCTTGGGTCTTGCTTGGATTCAACGGGAGTTGGAAAGCTTAAGGTAAAATAAATTTGACTGAGTTAGCAGAGTTCTAAGTTTGACCTAAGTATTCCAGCCATTTCCAAATGATGTCGGAATTCAGGGAAGCTAATGTGTATTGAGGCATATCCCAAGCATGTGACATTACTTTCTGTAAACTTCATTCCATAGGTCCAAATTATGCAGGACAAACTCAGGCAAAGTCAACACTGCTACGAGCGGCAGTCTAAACGTAGCCCGTGTTAAAAGATACCGCCAAGCCCAGTATATAATTGGAGCACTGAACGACAGCTTCAAGTTGTACTTAGAATGGTTCCCAGCCATTCTACTTGGAATGATCACACTCAATCTTTTGGCTTGTATTCGGTTTTGGGATCTACCCCTTAATGAGTACCTCTTGGGCCCGGCATGTGGAGCTCGTTGTCTCTTTGAAGCCCTCACGCCGCTCCTGCTCTCTGCAAAGGTAAACCAAACCAGCAAGAATATTTTGAAGAAATGGAAGGAAAGCTCGGCGGCGTACAAGTGGTTACAGTCGTCATATTTGTCATGCCAGGTCATTCGATGCTCTGCTGGATCCCTCTACACGTTTGAAAGTGCAATTGTGCTCGTTTTTATCGATTCCTGCGTTCAGAGAACGGTCGATCTACTGCTTATGACCAAGTAGAGCATAACGGATCACCTTAATGGGATGGTTGGTAAACAGTTATAACAGCCAATATAATTAGCCAGGCTACAAGCATAAGCAGAGTTATGTAAGTGGTTGTCAATCCATTTCGGCCTCGATAAGAGTGTAATTCGGTTAAAAAATCGATAAGACATACTTACTTTAGATAAAAAGAAATATTAACCAAATCCACACACTGCAATCAGGTTAATAAAACGAATGAGACCCCATGGTCATGATCTCACTTGATAACATAACATTAAGATACATCGTAGTAAACAATTAAAATCGGTATTAAACGTTTAATATGACTAACCAATGAAAATATTGAAATTACCCGTAAACAGCGAAACATTCATATTTAAGAGATTTTCCGTTGTTTACTGGTAACCATTAAAAAGTATTTCAGTTTCATGCATGATGCTGTAATCCATGTAAACACTTAAATAAAGGTAAAATCAAATCAAATGTAAAAAAGAATATAAAAGTGATTTGAAATAGGGCAAGAGTAGTGGAAATGTTTGTTTAAACAGAAATATATACATGCATTAAATTAAGCTTCTAAGTGATGGTATTGATTATAAAAAGTCAACTGTGGATTATAAAAGTACATCGTGATTAGAATGACTAAATTATGCTGTGTGCTGATGCAAAACTTGTTTTTGCTTGGAAGGAGTCTTGAAAGCGGTTCTTATGTGTTTAGAAGCTTTCAAAGAGTGAGTGTATTGTGAATTTTGAGTAAAGTATGGCCAAATATAAAATAAATATACAGTCAGTCTGTTATTCAAATATGCAGTTGATTCTGAATAATAAAGTATGGCCAAATATGAAATACATATACAGTCAGTCTGTTATTCAAATATGTAGTGGATTCTGAATAAAAAGGCAGGTTTGAAAATTCGTCACCTTGCTTCTGAATTATTCAAAAAAACATTTTAAGGACTATACCGACCGGAGACAGTCGTATCACGGATTCCCATCTTTGCAAATTCTTGTTCAGGCGACAGTGAAAACGGACATTAAATTTTACGACCTAAATGTTTCTGTAAGGCCTTGTGCACTACCAATAAATGAATATGCATGAATGATGAATGCAAATGTTTAAAAACAAACTGCTCCCTCAGTTTTAAAATATACACGTAATTGTCATTGATGATTATTATTGAGTTGTAAATATTGTTTTAAGACATAATAAGTATTAACACAATTTGTTCGAGTGTATGGCTTTCGCACTGAACTATATTCGATTCTATATACTGAACTAATGGAGGTCCTGGTTGCTGTTTAGGGCGGAGAGTGGAGGGTTTGCACAGCTTCCGTTTCTTGTTCTGTCTTCTAGTGCCCAAGCGATTCGAGCTGCGCTGCGCTTCGAATGTACCAGGCTGTGCACAGCCAGGCCCCGTGCTGACTCAAATGTGGATGGGCAATGCTTGCAGGCGTGCACTGGAGACGAAATGGGCTCAATTTTCACTTCCACATCCATCATCGGCATCACTCTACAAGGGCGAAATAAGCATTTTTTACATTTACCTTTTTTTCCATCTTCAAATACCTAGTTAAAAAAATACTTTTAATTCTTGTAGGTATTCAAGTTAAGACGTAAATTTCAAATCTGAATGCATCCTTTTATTACACAATTTAACAACATTGAATTTAATTTCGTCTAATACCATTCCCAGAAGAAAATGAATGGATTACCCATTGAGCGGCAAGCACTAAAGAGTATTTAGACAATTATGTGTTATGTTTCTATTATTTAAAAAGCTCCAGCAAGGCTCTGACGTACTATGAATTGTATGCAATACCGTAACGTCTGCACGTGCCCATAAAAAATTGCATTGTTTATTCAAGTTTAGTTCAGTTTTCCATTCCTTTTCGTTCAGGGTTATTCCGTTCTTAAAATCTATAATCTTCATTTTACAGTATATATCGTTCATGATTGTACTGCTAAATTCTTCCACTTAATTGAATCAGAACTTCGAGAAGCCTCATCAATTTCTGCAATGAAGGAATTATTTCTAATATCACTCTTGGCTCTTCCGCTTTTATTAATCGGACCGACTGTAAGTTTATTCCTGTAAAAATGGCCAATTTTAGCTAATCAGAAATATTTCACGTAGGTATAAGCTTTATCTGGAAAGCCAATATATCGTAAGCATATGCGGTTAATATCTAATTTCCTATATTGTATTACAGGCTGGTCAGGTGGTTGGAGGAGATGGACCTTTGGTGGGTGGCAAAAAGAATGATCCCGATGAAGCCGAAGATGTCGTTATAGCAAAAGTAGCTGGTGTCAAAGTCAAAAGTGACCGCGGTGTTGACGACGACGGAGAGGACGACGGTAGGTTTGAAAATTGTAAAATCATGTAAAATACAGAAATATAAAAATAATGTATGGAATCAGTTAAATGAATTTATTTAAACTTAGAACCATAGGTTCGGTTTGATTTTTGTGTCAATTGCTTAACCCGCGTTTTAATATGTCAACAATTTTTAGAAGGCGACGAAACTCCTGAAAAAAAGAAAGTCGACTGTGCAGAAAACAAGCCAGCTTTCATCAGAAGAACTTACATCTACAAATACCGACGCAGCTCAGACGGAGTTATCAAATATTTTACCAAAAAACTGAAATTCTTCCTGAAGCCTGTCTTTGTTATTCAATACCACAAACTAAAATCCGATAGCCTTAAAGTTCATTTTATTCCACGTAAGCTCTACTTATTCCCTCAACCAAGCAAATATCGAAGTAAATATCGTAAACGAATTTATCCCGGAGTAAGGAAGTATGTCAAAAATCCTTCAACAGCAGACAAATACTGTGACATTGTGAAAGATTCTATTGTGACGTTGAAGAAATTAAAGGCCAAATATCCAAACTCATTTCCGGAAGGTGACAAGTACGAAGCATGGGCGTCTGACAATGGAAACGACATTCGAAACGAGGCACCTGGAAAGCCAGGATACGGTGAAAAATTCAAGGATATGAATGAAGGTGATCCAGTCACGGTTTTCGAAGATAAGGATACTCCTACAACAAGTGCAGATAAGAAGAATAACAAGAAAGGTGAAGCGAAAGGTGCAGTTGAACCAGATCCTGAAGACAATCCGCCTGACCTTCCGGAACCTGGTACTTTTCTGGGTATTGAAGATGTCGTTTCACCAAACGAAGATCTGCCTGATGATGACCTTGAGGTAACTACGCCCAAATTTGACGAGGATGGACTGTCAGTGGATCCCGACCCTGCAACCAAAACCACCAGGAAGGCATCTACTACCACAACTGCAACTCCAACTACCACACCGACAACCACGACCACCAAGAAGACAACTAAAACCACCACAACAACTACGACCACTACAACCTTTCCAACCACGACTACAACCACAACCACGCCTGCTCCTGATACTACTTCAAAAAATACAGATGGAAATGGTACATTTGCAGGCAGTGGACGATCACTCAAAGGACCCGTCGTGGTTGTCCCGATTGTCCCTATGAATTTCACAGACAACACAAATTGTACAAACTCTACCGACCCAACCACTACTCTACGAACTGTTGTCCTGTCTTCCTAATCTATATTTTACATTATGATTATTGGCTTAACATGCTTTTTTAGAATTATTGCTGTCTATAATATCACAACTTATGCCATCTTTGTAAGGTATTAGACTGATATTTGTAGTATGTACATAGTTTCTGAAACTGTTTAAAGTATAATGTTTCTTTGAAAATTCTATTTTATAGCGTTGATTCAAATATATGGTAGAAAATTATAAGCGATATATATAATTATAAATGTCTCAAATCTGTAGCGAGTTAGATTGAAGCACCAAGGTCGAGTCCAAGCTGGTTTTAAAAAATGTTACGAGTTTAGGCAGTGTGTTCCAAATTGGCAGGTACTTTAAAAAGGGTGTACCAAGCATGAGTAGATTATATCTGTGTAGGGTCTCTCATAACGTCGTAAAACAGGCCTCAAGGATAGGCTAAATATTGTTCTACGGGGAAAACTGTGTATTGCTTAACATAATTCAAAAAAGTGGCGTGGACACAAAGTGCTTAAGAACGAGAAGTTTTGGGTAAAATATGTACCCCCCGATAAGAATCAGATCTGATGCATGGGCCAGCTAGGGGTATCAATAAGTCCCTAAATGTCAGTGTTATTTTGAGCACAAGGAATAATTCATTGATTCCATAATTATGTTTAGTATATAATCCTCTTTTATCATACAACTTCTTAGTTTTGAAGCACACTACATTACTGAAATTACTTATGGTCGAGGACTTTATTCAATAATAGTCAATTTATCAGTTAAAATGCTTTTCAGATGAGTTGTAGATGTGTTTTACATCACATCTTTTGACTTTGTTGACCGTGTAAAGATGACCAAATAGTGATACTATTCCAATCGTCTTGTACAAAACATGGCAAGACGTGGACATAATTTAGTGCAACTACCACAAAGTACACCTTTTGACCCAATTTTGACCCTTTGTGGCCCCATAAGTGCGATCCAGACTATCGTATATTTTGTCCATTTACTCCAGTAGGTTTGGATTTAGCTTGGAAAGAATCGTGGCAAATTAAGTGTCGCTACGAAGAAGTACACAATTTTGACCTATTGTTGACCTTTCATGACCTAAGTTAGCTGACCCAGTCAATCATCGATGGTATACGCATTTTTCAGTTGCTTAGTTCCATAGCACACATGCATCAAGTTTGGTGTTGATTGAGCTTAGAATTCAGGAATTGACCCATCCTTGAAATTCTCATAGGCCATCACTTTTATTTAAAGATGCCTGAATTTTTAAATTCACTCTAACTTTATTAAATATTTCTCCTGAAAATCTGGTGCTTGTGTCACAACTTTAGCTGTGGCAAAGTTGTTTCCGCCATATTATAAAGATTTATGATAGATTTATTATTAAGATTTAGATTCATCAAGTATAACAAGCTGATTGCGGATCAAACAGCGAGTTTGCATCTCTCATACGGTTAATTCATTTAGCCCTAAAAATATTTGATGTTACACTTTTTGAGTAGATTAAATTTTTAATCCAGTCTTTGAAATCCTGAATCGTCGTTTCTTGGCAACGTTATATTTAGAATTAAAATTATTTAATAGTTCAAAATTTTGTTTAACCTAAACGACGTTTACGGTTAATTTAATATTTTAATAATCAAATTTAAGTATTCAGTAAATTGGACTACGTAATTTTTTAGGGTAATTCAGATTGACAAGCAACGGTCGCAAATTGCAGATGGTTGCGATTTGCGATCATGGTCGTACCGACGTCAGCGCTTCTAGTGCCAAAAGTTGGAACTACTTTCGTAAATACCTGGGGGTTTTGGAAAATAAACAACGTAAACTAGGGAATGAAATGACATTTTAACGCAAATAATTTTTTCAAAAATCCTTGGTAGTAGGATTGCACAATCAGTAAAGAATGAATGGGGTGAATCCGAACATCCTACAAAACGAGAATTGTAATATTTTGTGAACTTTACTGTCAAGTAATTAAGCTGTTATTCAATGGTATATTTTGTTAATC
Organism: Ceratophysella denticulata; assembly: GCA_034694925.1. NCBI lineage: Eukaryota > Metazoa > Arthropoda > Collembola > Poduromorpha > Hypogastruridae > Ceratophysella > Ceratophysella denticulata. The sequence continues at coordinate 8,283 of JAQFYT010002755.1, forward strand.
GTTTAATGCGATGGGATTCGAATAACGTCATAACCGCCTAAACATAGTCCACACAATAACATCATAGCCGCCGCACTAATACGATTACAAGTCACAGCATTACAGGAAATGCTGTATTATTAATTAGCCGCAGCTGCCGAAATATCTGTTTTACCGTCAACGTCGACTTCCATGCGTAATCAAGGATTCAAAATTCTTTCGAGTAACTGTAATCAAATCCCACCCAAGTGTGAGAGTCGCATTATAATTGTTTGATGATGACAAAATATCATAAATTTTATTGTAAGTTCAATAGTTTAATAGCGTGCTGCTGCTGCAGCTTTTACTATGACGGCCTTTGGTGTGACGGATATTGTTTGTTGGAGGCATGAATATTGTTACGTTTAATTGTATTCAGTGGCGCTGCTATGACAATATGCTAATAATACTGAGTTTTCTTCCATCCAATCATTGTAACTTTATGTACTTTAAATTGCTGTTCATACAAGCTTGAATATTCAGACAGTTTATTTAACCAAACCTTTGTTTTAGTATTTATTAACTTTAGAATACCGATAAAGCATATATTGTTAGTTATAACTGATAATGCATGGTATTTGAAAGGTTATTTAATGCATTAAATCTATGACCTTAGGTTAAGAGATACTTTAAATTCCACCCGAACTTTTTTAACACTTTATTTTCAGCAACCTGACAAAGTTCGGCCATGAAGCAAATTTTATACATATCACTTCTTGTGTTACAGCTTTTATTTATCGGACAAACTGTAAGTACATTTGCAAACTAAGAATTAATATTTCTCGCCTAGTATTTCGAAATATTATAAATAAATACGTTGATATCAAGGGATACGTTTATACAAATTAGAATTTTTTATTTAAATAAATTAGTTTGATGCTTCAAGTTGCATGTCAATTTACTTCTATACCAAGCCAGGGAACGGATTGTAAATTTCACCCATGTCTCGTTCCACGCCTTGAAAGATTATCCAATTGAAATCGATACTGTGATATTAAAAACTCAACACAAGCTATGAATATATCCAAAGAAAGAATTAACCAGAGATTACATACTTGAATTTGCGATTATATATCCAAAGAAAGAATTAACCAGAGATTACATACTTGAATTTGCGATTATTTTGTTGTACACAGGCTGGTCAGTTGGTTGGAGGAAATGGACCTTTGGTGGGAGGCAAGAAGGATGACCCCGATGCAACCGAAGATGTCGTTATTGCAAAAGTAGCGGGTGTCAAAGTCAAAACTGAGCGACTTATTGGAGATGACGATGACGGTGGTGAGTAGAAAATATAGAACCTAATTACTAAACTCTGGAATAGTATGTAAACAGTGAACTAGGTAATCAATTGGATGAGTTCAATCTTACTATATTATTAATATACATAAAACATTATTTCCTGAAAATTAGGTAGGTATTTAGGCTTAACGTTATATTAAACCTCAAAACTTTTTAGGGGACGACGAAGCTGTTAGTAAGAGGAAAATAGATTGTGCGGAAAACAAACCAGCACTCATCACAAGAACCTACATTTACAAATACCGACGCAGCTCAGATGGAGTTATCAAGTATTTTACGAAGCAACTTAATTTTTTTCTGAAGCCAGTCTTCGTTATTCAATACCACAACCTAAAATCCGATGCACTTAAAGTTCACTTTATCCGGCGTAAGCTCTACTTATTCCCTCAACCAAGCAAATATCGGAGTAAATATCGTAAACGAATTTATCCCGGAGTAAGGAAGTATGTCAAGAATCCTTCAAAAGCAGACAAATACTGTGACATTGTTAAAGATTCTATTGTGCCGTTGAAGAAATTAAAGGCTAAATATCCAAAGTCATTTCCAGAAGCTGATAAATACAAAACATGGGCAGCAGACAATGGGAACGACGTTCGAAACGAGGCACCTGGACAACCAGGATACGGTGAGCAATTCAAAGATATGAAGGAGGGTGATCCCGTCACTGTTTTTGAAGATAAGGATACTCCAACAAAAAGTATGGATACGAATAATAATAAAAAAGGTAAAGAAAAAGGCGCTGTGGAGCCAAATCCTGATAAGAATCCGCCTGAACTCCCGGAACCCGGTACCTTTCTGGGTATTGAAGATGTCGTTTCACCGTATGAAGACCTTCCTGACGATGACCTAGAAGTAACTACTCCCAAATTTGACGATCAAGGACTATCAGTAGATCCTGTTACCACTACTCCCACAACCACTACTCCCATAACCACTACTCCAACCACAACAACCCGGAAAACAACAATAACCCCAATCACCACAACCCAGACAACCACAACTCCAACCACAACCCCAACGACAACAACCCGGATGACCACAACTCCAACGACAACAACCCCGACTACCACAACTCCAACAACCACAGCAACTCCAACAACCACAACAACCCCAACTACCACAACTCCAACAACCACAACAACCACAACTACCACAACTCCAACAACTACCACAACTCCAACAACCACAACAACTCCAACTACTACAACTTCAACAACCACAACAACCCCAACCACAAAAACCCCAACTACCACAACTCCAACAACTACCACAACAATAACTACTACAACTACACCTGCTCCTCCACCAGTAGTAATAAATACAACGCAAATACCTCCAAGAGTAGAGCCAACTCCAGCTCAAGCAACAGACATAAAAAATACAGATGAAAATACACCGTTTGCAGGAAGTGGACGATCACTCAAGGGGCCGATTCTCGATCCGAACCCAATTATGAATTTAACTGAGAACGAGAATTGTACAAACACTACCGACACTACCCCGCAAACGCCAGGGGAAGATAATACAAAAAATGCAGGTTCGGGTAGTACAAGCCAAAGTCCGCAAAGTGGTAGAGGAATCCAGACCGGAACCGGAATACTAACAGACGGTCAGTCGGTTTCAACAGCTACAAATACACGTGAAAACAAAACTGAAAATACTACTGGTATGGCGAATACTAATCCCGCAGTGGCTTCCGGTTCGGCTCTTGAATCGCAGTCGATTGGACGAGGAGTTTCCGAAAATCATACAGGTACCACTGAGAAAAGCCGATCAAAGGGTTCAGGACCCGAAAGCTCTGATTCTGGATTCACAGATTTTGGACATTTTATGGATAGGACTGGGAAGAATGCTTTCCCAGAAAACGGATCCGATTTCTCCCAATTTCCTGACCGTAATAGCCAGTCTGGTATATCCTTCAACGAACAATCAACCGTGTCCAACTCAAGTGATAAAAACAACTTCACGAATAATTTGCCAAATTCAGCCGAGACACAAAGCGGTAGAACAACAACAGCAAATACGGGATCTAATACTTCCGCAAATTCGATTGACATGCAAAGCGGTAGAGCTATTCCAACAAAAACATCATCCAATTCAGCTGAAAGCTTCAACTACACACAGAGTAGTCGCACAGTAACGGTTATACCAGCTTTAAATACTAACAAAAATAGTGATAGTCAAGGTTCGGGTTACTCAGGTTCAGTTTCAAAACCGGGTCCAATCGATACGCAAACTGGTCGTAAAGTTTCAGCATACTCTGAAGGTGAAACGCCAAAATCTGCCGATAAGGAGAGTCATACTACCCAAGGTTCGGGTTACTCAGGTTCAGATTCAAAACCGGGTCCAACCGATAAGAAAACTGGTCGTGGAATTCCAGCAAACTCAGAAGGTGAAACACCAAAACCTGCCGATAAGGAGAGTTATATTCAAGGTTCGGGTTACTCAGGTTCAGATTCAAAACCGGGTCCAACCGATAAGCAAACCGGTCGTCAAACAGTAAACCGTGAAGGTG
>JAQFYT010002756.1:0-12111 GCA_034694925.1 Ceratophysella denticulata
AGAGCATGAGAGAGAAATTCTCTGCACAACGAAAAAAAATGTGGGTTGAGAGATAGGAGCGATCCGAGCGCTCGCAGTGGTGGTCTCCACCGCCATAGTGCCGTTCTGTGCTTAAGCTTAGATAGAATTGCCATCATTTTTAGACTTTTATAATATTTACTTTAAATGATGTAATATATATCGAAGTCGACCGAAAGTACTTGAACAATTCACAGTGGTATAGTTAAGCTTGTCATGGATGATGCTGATGACTTCGTCGTTGTAGAAACCATAGGGTGGGCGCATGAATATGAGTATATTTCTAACCGAATCAGAGCATTAGTCAGTTGGGTCGGTCATCTCCATTTCAATTTCGTCAGTCGATAAATCTCTCAGATTTTGATGATCCCAGATGTGGATTCCGATTGTCATATATTAAATTACACAAATCAAGCTTCGCTGAAATGAGATGCGTTTCAGTCGTTGAGAAACACCAGTGGTTAGGAAAATTGACTTATGCACACCTCCAGAATTGCACGCCTAACAGCGAACGGCGCTGCATTTATCTAGATGGGTGACGTGATGTCGTCAATAATAAAGAAGGTTGATGTCGCATTCTTTTCCTTTACCTCGTCTATCACATCATGAGGTAATTTTCCTCAAGATCTTGAAATGCTTTGTAACTGTAAGTTACACTCTATGCGGTGAACGCGCGGATGTCACCTCGGTCACAAAAATAAACTAACTTAGGTTCAGACTGGCAGCATGTGTAACGTTCAAGGAAGGTTTATTTTACATTAATGAAATGTATAAGATAGAAAGGAAGAGATAGAAATAATACTAATGCCTAGCACGTAGAGATATTTAACCTAATTCTAATGGGAATCGGGCATCATTGCAGTGTCACTGACCAGTGACAAGTTGACATGAGTTGACATTGATGTGGACGATGGCAAAGTTCCTCTCTAACCAGAGACAATGACGAGACTGTGCCTTATCCCTGTCCAGGGATTGACGAAGTCAGTGGACGAATTGCCCAGGGCTGGCTTCAGGCAATGCTACCGACCGGAGCATAGTGACAGTCTGGTTTAGGGCTGGGAATTGCTGGAAGTTTTGGTAATGGGTGCGGACGTAAAGGAAACCATGTCTCACACTAATTAGAATAGTATTTGCTATTGTCATTTGCCTAGGAATGCGCTTGGCTTCCCAAGCGCACCTGGCTCTAAATACCTGCATAATACTAAATGCTAATTACTTATAGCTAATAATAATGTATTTTCGAGTTTACAATAATGAGGAGGCCGAGCTCCGTTATAACCTAGCCGTTATAGGTTCACGCGTGGCTTTTTGTAGTACATTTACGAAAACGAACTTTTCCTTCTTTGACCTTCTTGACGACTTAAGAAAACAATATATGCTTGTTACGGTTTTCATCACGGAGCGAGTTTGCGTCCAAACAAACCGGTTTGAATATAAATTATATTAATAAATGCTCTCCAGATTCTTAGAAAATATTGTTCCATAACATTTTCGTCGTGTAGGTATTGAATTTAACATCGGTTGGTAAAGCTATTCATCAGGAAAATCGGCGACAGACGCACGTACAAACAGGGGTCATCCCAACAGACTCTTCGGGTCCAAAAAGTTAGCCATGTTGTCAAATTATATTTCTAACTCACCAAGCTGGAATCATGAAGGAGGAGCATAATAAGGTAAACAATACCCAGTGCACGCTTTACTTTTTATATGTGTGCATTTGGAGAGTGACATTTGGAGTGCGGTCTTGAAGTAGGTAAGCGTAAGGACATGGTTGGATGGAATGTAGTAAAAGTAGAAAATGGTTCGGTGAAAGTCCTGGCTGCCGTGGTTGGGCCAAGCAGCAGCAACCTTTAGTCACTCGCCTCAAGAGCACCTATCTCCCATTAAGTTATGGGTGAAATCTGTGCCAAATGGGCTTCAGTTTCGGCCTTCCGACTTTTTCCGGTCCAGATGAACGGAATGACAAAGTCATTTTTTCTCTTTTGAGCCCTACCATCACGAACAGTCCTTCTCCGTCGGTCCGGTCGGACATCAGGCGACGGAGTTTTAACGGGAAATAGGTGGGAGCTGGATTGAAATAAACCAACTGAAAAAAGCGAGCATATTCCCGGGAGTATGTTTTCGGCTTCAAAACGCGAATCAGGAGCGTTGCATGACCAAATAATGCCAGGGCGTAGGATATTTCCAAAAGAAAGTAAATGGGATGTGAGGGAAGGCTATATTAAATCAAGTGAAAAGGAAATGAGACATTTTCAACCGAAAACAAATCGCCGGTCCGAGAAATGCTTCTTTTCATCTTTGGTCGAGAGAAGAAAGTGACGTTCAATTGGAAGAAATGATGTGTGTGGTGATGCATTCCAAGCGAGACTCAAGTCTGGAACGAATTTCGTTTTGACAAGGAACAACTGATGATGATTTCTTGAATTACGTTTAATGTCCGGTCTACGATCATGTCAAGAATCAGTAGACTGGTCGTGGTTGGATGTTTCACTGTAGCATGAACGCTGGGCACGAACTGACTACGTCAGTGTGTGTGTACAACACTGACACTGACATGGTAAACATGACCTGACGAAAAGCCACAGAATATATGATTTTTAAGTAGCTCCTGATCAAGACGGTCACAGATATGTTTGCATGGTTATAAAATATTGAATAGGTCAATAGGTATTCAGGGTGGTCGAGTTTTGATTCGCAGGTACCTATACACAAGATTTACCAAACACGACAAGCATGTCCAGCACAGGCTGAAGACTCAAGTTAATTTCTGAACCTGGATACATATTTATACTGGATCCTATCACCTGGAAGCAAAATCTCACGGATATTTGCTGGACTGGAGTCTGGAGTCATAACACACTTATCAATACAATGTCACGTCCTGATAGCCAGACAGAAAGAAACTCAGCAGACTGGAACAGGTGCCTCAGTTTTCGGTAACTCAACATCGATTAGTGTTATTAGATTTCATTACACCACATTGATAATCTTATTACTTATTACCTTGAAATGACAGTGGATAAGGTTGTACGAGGCGTGCATTTAGTGGCTTATAATTGGGAATAAAATTCCGAGAACGAGGTTTTGAGTTTCAGTGAGGACTTGCAGACAGAATCCAGGCACCTTGTGGTTCCCATGCACTCACCTTATAATTTCATCGCGTGTTTGATGAGCATTTTATCTTGTCTCTCTCGCCTCGTTAGCCTGGGATGTTGGTGCAACAGGAAGAATCAAGCGTCTATGGATTGTCCCACCCAGGTGAGCCGACGCTACAGGTAGTCCTTAAATTATGATTGAGAAATTGATTCCTACTGCCTGGCACTAAGAACCTTCATCAAAACTCCCGGGTGGTCGGTATGGAGAAAGAAACAACTGCGTGCGTTATATGCAAATGCAATTGGTGTTAAATTACGAGGTTCTGCCTCGGCCTGCTCTGCCTTCCTTTGATACGAAACAAGCCCATATGGCATGGCAGCCCTTGAAGTGCATTGTTACTCTTTGTTGGGTAATATATTACATCTATGTGGGTCGTGGAGACGGGGCTGGAATGCAGGGCTTTTCATTCCGGAGTTCCTGAAAGATAAATGATGAATTATAAATTGTATTCTTTGTGCGGCAATTTGATTGTAACGTGAACGATTCTATATGGATGTGGCATACTGTGTCTATGACAGAAATTTCGAAATACCGATACAATATTTCAAGGTGATTATATGTAGCGACGACTGAACAACGTAAACGATATACTCCGAAACATGGATTAGGTAACTGAAATTGGATTAGATATTTACATAAGGTTTATTCAGTATTTGCGGTAGATGCTGCTGGGTGTCTGGACAAATATTTAGTTTTAAATCAATGGATCTGAAACAAGAGTGTGTAAAATGTGTAAGGTACTAGAGTTTGGTATCAAGGGAGGGACTGAATGAGATCTTGATCTCGTTGGGTTTTAGCTCCGCAGCCGACTCAATCGGAAGGGACGCGGACATATTCTTGAATCAGGGTATTGAGAATTAACATTTTTGTATTTTTAAGGGTCTGGATGTAGGCAGCAGGCTTTGAAAGTGGAGGACGCCGGCATTTATCTTGAATCCACAAGAAAGAACTGCGGTAGCCCCTAACTTGGTTAGTGATTGTACTAAAAATACCTCATCCGTTTTCATTCCATTCTGTCATTCCGTCTGCCTGTCCCATTCCTTTCTTTCTTACAAATGTCCAATCGCGGGGTTTGATCGCATTATCATTATCATTAACAAGAATGCCTGTGTGATGTGAATGGATGGATGGATGGATCTGGGGAAGAGGGGCTCTTATCCTTCATCAAAACTGAAATCTGAACCCGACTCGTAATTGAGGTGAGGGTTGAGCCTCTCCTCAACTTCCAAATCTGTTTCCGATCCCAATACAATCTCATGCTCCTTACGTACAGCACTACGTTTGCCTTATGTGTTATCTGTGACCATTAAATTCCAGACGAACAGTGACGACCTCACATGTGCTTCAATTGACACGGAATCTGAAATTTGAGCCATTCCAAATACTAGGTACCCAGAAGTAAGGATACGAATTTCTGCTCCGAATTATGACTATAAAATGTCATAAATCAATGTAATGTGTATTCCCTAGAAGTTCTGAGAAGATAGACCGGTCAAAGCATGGAATAAGAAATCCTTTTTGACGTATTTTATTGTAATTTCGTGGCCTAAAGAACATCTGCATGCTCGGTGACTTGACATGACGTGACAGTAATAAGGGGATTCAAATTGGAGGGACGACTGAATTAGAAGGGACAGGAACCCTTTTCTGAGACTACAATGCATATAAATAAATCCAACAACATCTCCAACGACTGGCGTGTATATCAACAATGCCCAAGTCCACTGGGACCTCTTTTCGTCTGTTTACCTTGGGACAAAAAACCCAAGTGATCTCTGGACACAGGGCTCAGGAGGACTTGAGAAAAATACACAATGAGAACTAGAGAGAGACATAAATATAAAGCCTGTGTTGCTTACACACAGAAACTTATGAGTCGAAGTCCCTCTGGGTCAATCTTCTATACCTGTGAGGTTCCCCTGCCTCAATGCTTCAACGAATTAGAAAAGGAAATTAAGTTGCTTCTACTACTTGTTCGCTTCAAAGAGTTTGAGCCTTGATTCGGTAGTAGTTACCGCGGGGGAAGTGATGAGTGTAACCGTAGAAGCCACCCAACATTCACCTTGAGCTGACGGTATTTTAGGTTACCATCTGCTAAATGCAACGTTTTTCGATGGAGCCTTCGCTGAACGTCAATTAGGCCCAGTAATTGCATCCGAATGCGAATGAATGATACTAAAACCGATTCGTGTATCAATGATGGGATACAGCTTCACTTATGCTATGTGCATGTGGTCTATGCATGAATTGTGCGGCAGTTGTCGAGATAGCCCTTCCAGATTGATTGGGTTCCCTTACCAGTTGCTCAACATTAAAATAAGATATGCTTGAGTGATTCTCCAAATCTCAATTGACCTTTTTCCACAGGAGCCACGAAAGGACTACTTGTTTGAATGGTGAAATGCATAGAAATTTTTATTGAATTTTGCCCAAACTTTTCAAGATGGTTCAGGTACAATGCTCATTCATTACGTTCAGTGAATCAGTCTGTTTCCAGTTTCGTGCGTACGTCTCTCCCCCGCCCCCTTTTATGTCCCGCTGTGTCCTCCTGTCCGTCCGAAAGTCTAAGGAAACCTGAGGAATATTCCTGTTGGTTTCAACAAAACCTTTGTATCCATTTGCTGGACCCAAAGACGATTTCAATTTCCTTTCATCATCACCATGGACCAGCTGCTGTTACTCCTGGTGTTAGCATTAACCTTTACCTACAAACAGGGTTTTTGGAGGATTTATTGTCTTCCGTCCCTTCCCCCTTGGCTCAGAAGTGGGAATAATAATGATCTACCTCAAATCCTCCTGTTTTTATGATCCTCAAGGGTCTAGGGCTCCCTTGTACCAAGCTCGATTATATATTGATTTGTAGAAACTACCTTACAAAGGTGAGTTGTAGGGACAAGCACACAGCTCATGCAACAATAAGTCTCTACAGGTATACAACATACCCAGTGAAAACGTATTACATATTATGTACATCCACTCTCGGCCTTTTCACAGAATAATAAAAGCCTCAGTTTCAACTTTCAGTTTTGTAGACCCAGAAAACCTCTTAACAACTGACAAGACAACTCAGTTCATTTAAGAAAAAAAAAAAGATTGGAAGATGCACTTTTTTTGAAATGTTCTTAAAAACACGGCGGAGATTTTTCCCTTGGACTTTTATCACTTTGAGGTTTTGACGAGGCTCATGCTGCGGATGAAGAATTAGTGGAAGATATTTTTTGATCTCCTTTAGTCCCGAGCTGCTGGAGCATGTTGTTCGTCTGTAAAGAAAATTAAACTTTGTTTTCCTTCACCTGCTGGTTCACTCGTTTTTTATCATTTTAAATTGGTCGTGGTTGAAGCTAATAGCGTAAACAGACAGCCCTCGTCCCTTCAAAAGCTTTTTTTACTCGTAAAATAATCATTTTAATGACAAAATATATCTCATGCATCCCTTCTTGGCAAGAATACACAAAATTAGTGATTCCAAGCTTATTATCCACTCCAGTATACGCATGCGTTTGTATGCATAGACTAAATATTCAATACTGCATTCTATCTCGGGTTTTAGAATTGGATTCAACCACAATTTAATACCTATAGACTCGTCTCATTGACTTTAGCAGCGGTGCTGTCGAAGTGGGCAATTGACGTTTCGTCGTCCAAGTGTTCCCCGCTCTCTTCCTTAACTTGCTTTGCAATCGAACCTTTCCGTACTTTGGACCCACAGGAGTCCATGAGGACTCCGAACTGGTCCCGGAATCTCTTCAGCATCATGTAGTAAATTATAAAATTAACGGAGGAGTTGAAAACGTTCACGAGGTCACCCAAAATGGCCATCACATTGGACGTATCCTCGTAGCCACTGTAGTACATCAGGAGATGAACCAGTGAGAAGGAGCAGCAAACGCTGTACACCGCAACGAGCACAATTAGCATTTTAGCCATAGACACCTCCGAATTCTCTGCTGGAGTTAACGATTTCCGCCGACTTTGAAATCTTTGAATCTAAAATGCACACGGTACACGTGTAAATGAGAAATTTCATCGTGTATTTATATGTTTTGACTTAATGGACATACCCCGAAATAGATTTGGAGATTCAGGAAGATTACCGAGGACAGTGGAATTACGTGGAGGAGTACGGCCGCGTAAATTCTGAGTTCCAAGTGTTCATGGGTTAGTTGGATGATACATCGGACGGTTGCCAAAATCAAGGCAAGTCCCACGACAGCCCCAGTGTAGATCACCATCCGATTCTTACTCAGCCAAAACTGAACTTTGAAGGGATGACAAATGGCAATGTATCTTTCGAGTGAAACGGCCACCGTGAAATACTTGGTTCCAGCTTTGCCTACAAATGACAAAGTAACCAAGGACTTTGATGCACTTTATCTTATAAGAGTTTGAATGTGTAAGAGAATTTAAGTTTCTCTCGTATCCCTTTGCAGTATTTTAATTTTATCTCATCGTAGAAAGATCAATGAGACCTTATTGTAGATTTCCAAATTTTCAATGTTACATTAGCTGACCTTCGACCTACCTATTCTTTCAGTTCACACGCGTATCATATTTTTAGTTGGAATTCATACGGAATTGCCATGTTGAGGAATATTTAACTTACTGAACCAATTCCAAAATAGGAGAAATCCAACGGTTGACTTGTCTTCACCAGGTATTATTCTGAGGTCACAAAATACATGGACCACTGTGTAGGTCAATATGAGGGTGTCTGAGAAGGTGAGGCCCAGGAGCAAATAACTCGTTGAGGATCGCAATTCTTTACGAAAGAGAATAATTCCGCTGAGTGCATTTCCAATAAGTCCCACGAAACAAATGATTAGAACAACAATTGATCCTGCCACTAAACCCGGCACCAGATCCATTGGTGTAAAACTGTCGTCCGAGTGCGTGGAACTGTTCGGATTAGGAATAGTAGACATTTGGCTGACAGATGAACTCTAAGAACTGCACTGAAAAGTCTTGCAGATACTCCTTAGTTAAGTAATTATGCGTTGTTTTTGAGAGTTGTCTATGACGCTACTGGTGATACGAAACTTGATAAATCGGGAATTACTCAAATAACTATACTTGAAATGAACACATTTGCGGATATACCTCGCCAGAGTTTATATCTACACAACACACGAACCAAACAGTAACTTCCTTGTGTGACAACGGGTTGTGGGGTGCTTCGGGTGAATCAGCCTTAGCCAGGACTTCCTTTCCTCAAAGCGATTAGTTAACTGAAACCAAAACCAGCCGAGTAGTTACCTAGTTCGTTGGGTATAAAATCCAGCCTATTACTTTTGGCCACCACCACACACTAAACCTCTTCTAAACATTATGACGCTGAGGCTAGCGGAATAAAACCAGGACAAGAGATGAAGGCGGAGGCAAAAAAAAAAGTAGGAAACATGAGCTAATAATAGCAGGTGTATAAACAAAATGTGACATGTTCGCACAAATATTGGTGCTTGTATGAAGGGAGCCGATAGTTCAAGGCTAAAACAACGGAGATGGGCCAAATTGAATATTTTGAAAAAATTAGAGTTTAGAACTTAAATGAGCTGCGGGATTCCAGAGGAATTCTTTGGGCCAGAAGAGAACACAAATTAATCATGTATTTTTCCTCAAGTTCTCTCTGCATGTCTTGGTTGTAGCGAGTCGTGAGATCCGGGTTCCATGACCACAGGGAGCCATGACGCGGAGTAGTGGAGCTTCCGGATCGACTGCTGCTCGTCTGAACCCCGCCGTCCTCGCTGCCTGAGTAGACGTCCAAGGATTCGGCAGCAAATTCATGTTTTGGCTTCGGTTCTTCGAGTCCGTGTAGTAGGCTCCAAGATTTTTCTGACTTGAAGGTTGTCATGATGCGGGTCCACTGAGGAGACTCTTCTTCTTCAACGATGAGGTCGTGGAATCGATTGAAAATATCAATTCTATGAGCTGAAGTCGTATTGGCCTGTGCAGGGATGTGTTGCTTCTTTTGGCAACCCTGAAAGTATACGCAAACCACGGAAGTATCATAGCAACACGCCCTTGATTTGGAATCAGTATCTCGTGGCGTACCTGTGCATGAGGCAGCGGAGTAAATCTGTAGGCTGGAGCTTTGCAACAAGGAAACTTTCGAACTGTCGGAGCCTCGTCCTCGGGTGCCGGAACTTCTGGAACTGCGTTACCTTCGTTTTTCCTGTGAAAATATTTTCGAAATGCCTGACTTTTAATTTCGCCAAAAGTTGAGGTAGCACTATTGTCCGATTTCCCATGCTGTGGCTCTGCGTGGTATTTGCACGTCTCGGAAAATCTTGCGGGATAGTGGAAGCTGCAGATGGAGCAGGAGAAGAAATTAACAGTTCCCCATAATCTGCAATATCGTTAAATATTCATAATTGTTTAGTTTATATATTTATTTAATTCAGAGAAGTACATACATAAACTGTAAATAAACTACCGCCAGTAAACTTTACGCCAAGATTTTAGTTCCCTCTTGAGCTCACGGATATGATTAGGCAATGACCAATTTCCGTCCTTGACATGACACGAGTAATGTCTCCCAAAACAGTCGAATTTGACAGTATTGCACGGGAGCATGGACGCAATTTCATTGGTTAACAATTGCTTGCAAAGTCTACACTTGAAGAGTGATGCCGTGGAAGCGTAGTGGCCCTGGGTGAGTTTCTGCTCGGCACAGTTCTGAAACATGATCAACTGGATGTAAAGCCTGGATGTTAGACGATCCGTCCGGTCAATTTCAGCAACTCGAGTTTCCAATTCTGTGACGTTAAAATATGATGTTAGGCGCCGTGTAAGGGATTCACTCAGGCAGCCTAGATTGGGTGATTCCTTAATAACAGCCTCGATATTCTCAAACAGGTATTTCAAGCAAGTCGTGGTCAATGCTGGCATTTGGAGAAAGTCCGCTGAGACGACGAGTCCGATCACGGTATGGGCGTCAAGGTCTAAATTGTATGTATGTACAAAGGTTATGTTCATTTTACGTAAATTACAATATTACAGAAACAGAAGAATGTGTGGCTTTACCAATACTATGATTTCCCGTGCAAGAACTAGTTTCCTGTCCTTGGTTGCTATGAATCCAGCGAAGCAGCCATTCAAATATCCCAATGTCACAATGAACCGAAATGTCCATGTCTTGGAGACGCTGACCCTTGACGGTGACCCGTGAGAAGTAGCCCATTCCTTTGAGCAAAATGGACTGGCGACAAGTAAAATCCTTCCAGATCCCTTTCCCCTCGTCACAGACGTGAATTACAATGTCAGAGTCTTCCTCAGTTCTCTCCGGCGTCTGTCTGGATTTGGAGGATCGGGAAGATGACGGCGGAAGAACCGCGGCATTTATGGAATATGGTAGCACATTCTCTCGACTCCCAGAACGATGGGACTTAACTCCGTCTTCAATTGCTGGCAATCCTCGGACTTTGAAGGAAGAGCGGAGATAGGGCAGGAGAGAATCCAGTAGTCCTTGCTCAACGAGGTAATTCAAGTGGACTGTGAGCAGTCTGGAGAAATATTCATCTGATTTAATTGGTCTCCAGGCTTCCAGGAAGGCTGTGTAGTCAAATGGACAGCCTTCAGAAACGTCTTGAATTGCCAATCTCGCTCGGAATGAACTGAGCAGAAATGCCAGGATTTCCTTCACGTCCTTCTTCTCCATAATAATGCACTCGTTACAAATATCTTAATGGTCCTTAATAAATAATAGTTTGAATACCCTTTTGCAGTGTTTCGTACTCGATCCTTGAAATGTGCGAGTTTAAAGCTTGTTTTATATGGCTACCTAAGAATGAATATATTGATTTAACAAGGAGGATCGACATCCACTTGGTCCTTATGGGCGCCGTCGTGGAGGCAATGGATGGTCTCAAATCAATGAAAACCTTCTCACGACCAAGACGATACAGAATTCTGAACTTTTGAAAATAAGTACAGAAATTCGGTATAATTTCGTTCAATCTTGGAACTGGAACCAATGCAAAAGTATACGTAAATATATGCTTGGAGGGAGTCATTATTATAGCTTCATTAATCACTGCCCTCTTCTGTATATGAGCTGGATAGAAACCATATTATTAAATTCTCCAAACCAGTTTTATTTACTCAAGCACTCTTAATGCCTTCCTTTGCCTGACGAGGTGGAGGGAAGCGGAATAGAATATTAGCTCATTATTCCTTCTATCTAACCCTCTCATATCCAATATCAAGTGGAAAGATCCCACAAACATCAAGAGCCAAGATGATTGTAAATATAGAGGCGAAAGGCGACTGGCTTGATTACTCACCGCTCGCCCTTATCACCAACCAAAGACCAGCCATAAAGGAAGTCGTCAAATCAGAGCAAAAGGATTATCTGCCTCACTGCTCCTTGATGGGACTCCAGGAATCTCCAAATTACAACTAAATGAACGATTTTGTGGTCTACTAACATTAATGAACTTCGACTTCAGTTGGACGTTTGGAATATTCCATATAGTTAACAGTTCTGGCCTGTAAGCTATAACTTAAATAGTTTGCATTAGCAACATGTGCTTAAAGATTCAGGAAAGAAAGTCGGAGAAAGCACGGCAGAGCTCTACCCACCACATCCACATCATATCATGACTTGATCTATGCTCGTACTTGTTTGGGTTTTGGTTTCCGTTCATGTTACTGTTGCTTTCTGTAATGTGTATAGGTTGGTACAGTGCAGAACAGATAGGACATACTTCACTGGTTCGGGTTCGGCTAAAACTTGGAGTTTTTTCTCAAGGTCGATACCTTGAGTGAGGTAAAGTGATCCGTAAAGTGATCCGAAATCCGAACCAAATTCAGGCCACGAAATATCAATGTTTATTATTAGAAAACATCGGATTTTAGAATGTATATGTTAGGCTCAGAGCCCGAAATCGCTCATTGAGCGAAATAAACGACCACAGCGGGCAATGGTCGTTTTCAAACGAC
>JAQFYT010002757.1:0-12111 GCA_034694925.1 Ceratophysella denticulata
AACTGTCAATATCACGTATTTCTGGATGTCAAAATGTGAAAATGTCAACGGCGTTTGTTTGGTACTTATCCAATCCAGGTTTATTGCGTATTGCGTATATCCATAACCATCTCAAAAGTCAAAAGTTAACCCAAGGTTCACACCACTGGCTTCAACTGGGATAAATAAATGCAGGCTTTGTGATTTGTGATACAGATATAGCGCACAATGTTCGGTTTTTGGAAGAAATATCGTGCGCCAAACTTATAACAGGCACAGCTGCTTGGCTTGTATCGTATGTATCGTATGCATTCAACCGCTTGGGTCAGAAATCGGGTCTATTGCGTGCTAGGTACTCCAGAAAACAAGCATATCTGACTTATGTAATGCGTTTGGCTAGATTAGGTTAACCTAACCTACTAAAATCTAACCATACACGTTTTGAGATTTTCAGAACATATTTTCGTTCTTGCTATGTTTCTGGCGCTGTGCATATTTCCAGCTATAGTGTTGAATATAGCGAGGAGCTTAGATTTGTGAAAATGTGAAAATGAACGCGTTTTGTCTCATCTCACATTTAGGCAACTGGTTTAGCTATAAGGTACACACAAGCGTTGTAATGCACCGAATTCCGGGAAATTCTATTATATTCCATATACCTAGGCCCCATGCCTACGTACCCGTCGAACTTTTGATATTAAATTGAGTGTGGAAAGTGCGTGTGCGTGCAAAAACCAGCTACAGCTCCCAAAATCGACCGCTTGCTTGTTCGAAGATTTTCCATTCACAGTTTTTGGTCCAAGATCGATATTGCTGGCTGAGCCCATTCACCTCGACACACGCACTTTCTTCGCATATCCCATCTCACCCAGCCCGACGCACTTTCCCCCAACGCAAACCTACCCGGGGTTTGTAGAATCCGGAACCTCAGCCCAGGATGACCTGGTTCATGACGTCCTCGTTTTCCATGTTTTTTGCTCGTGTGACGCATGAAACCTGGGAGCAATGAACTCGGAAAGTGGGATAGTGGCGTAATAGTGCGTAGACTAGGTCTACCACGCACTTTTGTCTTCCTGCTCTCTGAACAGATCTCGTTCTACAATGTATGTCTGTACAGGCATTTGGCGAAAGGTGAGAGGTGAACACGAGACTCTTGGCATTCAAACTGGGCCAATAACCTCGATTCTGATGGCAAATGCCAAATGTTTGGATGTGAACTCAGAATACTGAAGATACGTTCTTTCTCTTACGCATTTTCTTTTTTTTCTGTCCGACGATGCGAAGAAATAGCCAGAACTTCAGACTCTGTCTTGTAATAAAGCATAAGCATGTTATCCCATAAATTACTATTTTTGACAAATTTATCAGGGCACACGATGTAAATTTAGAAAAGTGTTGTATACTAATTGACCGATTAATCCGAAGCTTTGATTATTGTGCTGATTCAAATACCTATTGTGAATTCTTTTAGGTTAGAACCGGTATTTACATACTTAAAAGTACCAATACAATATAGTATGGTTTTCGTGTTATGTTATCTCATAATTAAGTAGACCAGATACTCTTTGCGTTCCCGGCTACATTTTATAATTATATGTAGGTACCTACTGAAATTGTGCAGATATTTCTCTGAATTTAAAGTAGTCCGGCTAGATACGTTATCTTTAATTGGAATTGAATAACGGTAATACTGGATAATATGCTATTATTACACAGTACCAGTGGCACAAATACGTCGGTACGACAGTTTAAATTATAATGTTCCTAAATCGTAGCTTATGAAATGAACGAAGAACCTTCGACTTCCTGCACTTCCGTGAAGTATTTTTATTTGTCGAATATTAAAAATAACTATCGTGTTATGAATCTGCGAAACTCATCCAGATTTGAATACAATTACTGGATACGAAACCAAAGTTGAGTTGTATAGTAGTTCGTCATAGTTAATATTTATTTATATACGTAAGTACGTAGGTATTTATAAGTAGTATTTAGGTCACATTCATATAAAATATTTGAGAGCCACTCGTGAGGCTCTTATTACGAATTGTAGTCCTAATTTAGTTATATTTAGAATTAAGGGCATTATTAACATATTCACGTTTGCAGCCTTGAGTTGAAATTACGCAGTTTTACCGTTTTGGCTCTTCCAGTGCCTATTATTAACCGTTATAATCCTATAATTAACCTGATGAAAGTTTAGGATTTGTCTCGTCAATTACTATGCTTCAGGCTTCAACTCAAGCAGAGTTTTAACAAGAATGATTTACACATTATTTACATTTCACGGTTAGATTTGCGTAGAGCTTCGAGTAGATTCAGTCAGGATTCTATTTCTGGGGCCTCCAGGATGAAAATGAATAATTAGTACCATTCAACATTCAACAAGATCCACTTCAAGCTTCCTCTGCAGAACAAGGTTGGAAAATATCGAGTAGGTTTTCATTTTGTTCACCTGCGCCTCATTCGGCAAAAAAAGTTGCTAGGACGTACGACTTGCACATTGTGTTACCACAGGTTGCGTCCCACACCAGGCACTAGCCGCTTGACCACTGTAGAAGTGTCAGGCCGTCGGGTCATTCCCAAGTTTTCTAATATAGACCATTTTGAATAATCTAAGGTCAAATTTATGTTAGGTTTTCTATCGCACTGAATTTACAAGAAATTGTCATTGCTAATTCACATTTATTGCTCAAAAATTAATTAGAAAGAATCTTTTTAAATGATTTCTCTTTATTGAACCGAATTGCATTTTAGGACAGCTTATGATCACATTGATCCATGTCATCTGTTAACAGTTGTAGATTTACAAGTGCTAAAATTCACAAAAAAAATATTCGCGCGATTTAAAAATTAATACAGATATACTGCGGAAATTAAAGAAACAACCCTAGAACAAAGAAACCTTCATAAAACGCTAATGTTACACTTGCTCAAACTCCAGCCAAAAAAGTTAGAGAAGTCCCACGTTACTGGGTTGCGTTGTAGGCGGAAATTGTTTGGAAGAAACGACGACGGAGTACCATAAATTAGAGTATATCTATAAAAGTTATACAACATAACATAACATATATCTGTCAGTATTGTGTGTCTCTTGTCTATCTGGGGTTTTCCTTATAAGCTACTAGAAGACTTCTGTACAAGCTAAGAAGTCGTGCCAAAATCTTAAGTCTTGTTAAGACGCGTAAGGTCGTCTTGAATTTCGGATGTCATACGATGTTATTGTTGTTCTTAGAAACACAGAACCAACAGTTACGGAGAAAGTGAATTATTCATAAGTCAAAATCCAATTACACATTTTTTACTACTAGTTTAATCCGTTTGTCGTATAAACTGACACTGGCCTAGGATTACCAAACTTTACGTAACATCAAGGTTGTTGGGTTGAATGGCGTGGTGGTTTGGGATTTCTATCTAGCTCGGTTGGTGGTTGGTTGAATCCTTGAGCCAGGATTTGGTTTGGGCGAAATTTAAAATGACCCATTAAACGAGTATTTCAGCTATTTTTCATGTACTTTAATGCAGATATAAAATGTGGTAAGTTGTGACGTCCGAATATTTAACTGGACTAAGAATAGACATGCAAAGAATTCACGTAATCTAGAACAATGCGCGATGTTGTTTAAAAAAAAACGCGCATTTTGCTACGAATTCATAATTAAATATTTGAATTTTTTGTCGCTAAGAGCACAAGACTCCAATTATTTCAACTTATTCTATGGGTCTTTGACAGCGCTCAAAATGCGGAAAATGCAAAACAAATATATAGACCCGAATTAGATGACCAAAATCCCAAAATCTCGGTATTGCGTACCTAACGTGAACTCTAACGACGACGTCATTTCAGGAACTTTGTTATAAACGTCCTACTACGCCTCCCGCCCATCATGCTAAGAATTATTCTCTCAATTTGTATTCATGAATTCGTCCCATTGAACGGTTCCGTTCATCCTGTTTTTTATTACAACCAAAATAATAATTTTCTCAAATAGGAAAAAAAACACGCCTCATTTAATCCTGTAGCTTGTGGCGCGGCGGAATAGAAAGCACTTGTAGTATCTGGAGTTCGTGTGTACTAAAGCCCTACAGAGCTCATCTTTTTGTTTTCGGCATCTGTGGACCTGATTTGGAATTCGGGTGCAATGATCGGCTCAGTTTTTTTTAGAGCCATACATTGGAAACGGCTCATACATAGATTTCAGCGTACCCGTACTGTTAATACATAATAGATCAGGAACACGAAGTTATTTTAAAATCTAAAAATGAATTCAAAATGACACAGAAGCCTATTTAATAGAGCGGTACATGGACGGACATAGACAAACGAGCAGATGTGAGATTTCGTTCTAGGAAAATAAACATCTTGTCACTACCACGTGACTCTCTGGCCTGGAATTTGGCTTAAGCCAATAAAGTTCAAATCCAATCCAGGGCAATTAAATAGAGCTTAAGAACAACTTCATAGAGATTATACGCAAAAATAACATTAGTACAATTTCCTCATTCCATAATCCTATAGAGTGTTACCAGTAAAATCCAGTCCAGACGACGGATGTTCCGCTAATCTGTCCATAAATATGAAAATAGCCTAAAATCCATTAGAAAATAGCTTATCATACCTAGTCACCGCTTTTAGCTCGAATGATAACCTTTGTTTTCTTCAGATCTTACCTATTTACCCGAACCGAGTTTTTTCCCTAATAAGAAATGGAAAAATACCAGCCAATTCCAGAGGTATTCCTACACAGGTATTATTGTTCTACCTCAGGAAACACTAATGTCTGAGAATAACAAATACGCGTATCAACAAAAACACGTGCAAAAGTATGTTACGTAATACCCAAACCCAAAAGCTTATTGTAACGGTACGAGATCAAACGAAACCTTTAGTTCAATAATTCCAAACACGTTCACCCAGAAATACTATAAAGTGAGTTGTTCTAAATATAATATAATGAAAATTCTGAAATTCCACTGAGACCATTTGTTGTTTTCCCACTTGAGGATTTTCATTTCGAAGATCAAACGAGGAATTCCGGTGTATGTACATAGGGCTTTTTGGTTCTATTAGGATTTCAATAAAGCCACGCCAGCTGAAGTGCTATATACGACGAGGCATCGGCATCTCTAGAGCACGTCTCCGTACATCCAGGTAAACATTTAAATATTCTAGTGAGAGCTATTAAGGAAACGTTTACAAACAAAGTACTTAGGCAGACTGATCCGATTAGGCTATGTTCCGGAACGCCCGGATGATCAAAGGTCAGGACAGGATACGAACCAAGGCAAATGACAAGGGAATTTATATATAGGTTTGTGTGCTACGTCATAATGAATGAATCGACGTATTGAAGCAATTAGCACGCTGCTGTTTGCTATTGACTGTATTTCTCTCATTAGATGTTTTATCAATTAAGCATATATTACACATCTGTATATTAGTAAATATTGACAATTCACAATGGCATGGCGGCGCCGAAGCTTATGAGCATCAGGCATCAAGTAGCTCCAGATTGTTGGTGAATATGAATCACGCATACATGTGACGCTTGGGCTACGACGTTAACAATTTAAATGTTTGTTATTAGTTTTCAAAGTTTTAGCTTACATGATTTCGACGTAACCGAGCTAACTTTGTATTAATTTAAGAAACTTTAGACCGAGTTGCATGCAATTTATTATAATTTGCTATTAGTTCGGGACTAATTTCTGAAAAGTTTTAGTTTTTAAAGTATTAAATTGCTGCAATTTTTTTAATCATCTGTCCGATGATATCAACGGTTCAGATTCAGAGTCGATGTTCACATACCAAACTCAATCGTAAATTGGCGTAAATTCGATAGAGTTCGGCCCGACGACGGACAACGAACTTGTAGTGGCGGAAACGAAAGGATTCAACTTTGTAACTTGTCACATTTCCGATACGGTTTGGTCAATTGCAGAATTATTTCAACGACCTTATCAGCCGCCATTCGTTTGGGCTTTTCTTGGAGGAATGCTGGTGGCAGCTGGAATAATGTTAGCAGTTGTCAAAGAAATTGGCAAAACAAAGATCTTTCTGTCAAGATTAATCACGCATATCCTGTTCAATCTAATAGAAGTCGGTTTAAGGCCCGGGAATATTCGAATCTTAAAGTTTGTTTTGTTTTTTTTTTTTGAAAAATTCAAGCTCGCGCCCAATTCCACTGCTAGCTGACTTTTGGATTCAATTTTATCTGATCTTCAGAACTACAACGTATGTCCTTAATGCGGACCTCTGTGGTCTGATGGTAATTCATATTAATTTTACACATTTTAATCAATTTCAGTAGATCACGTATTAAATCAAAATTCTGTATGTACCTGTGTGTTATTTGTGCACCCACGTTGTTTCCACGTCATTGTATACCGCTATCGCTATCACAGATACCAGCGTGTTTTCATTTTCACAGCCCACTGAGCATATAACATAAACGAGGCCTGGAATGAACCCTTTGTTTGAAAATAAGATGGGTTTGAAATTTGAAAATGAAGTTCAGGGATACGCACACGTTCAGTCTAATATCCCTCTCATACATATTCTGAACGGAATATAAATTGAAATATAATACGACATATCTGACGGTTATATTTACGGTTCACCAAATTCCTGAATAACAACATTCCGAAGTTCTAGGTTCTAGAGCTTAAAGTGAAGTATGTGCCAGTGCCTAATGCATTAAAAGGATCCCAAAGCCTTATGGCTAACGTGAAGGGCCTGAAACGGGACCAAAATCATGAGAAAAGAGCTTTCTCCGTCGTACTTTCTCCGCTGTGTAAATAGATCCCCTCAATGTTTTTTTTTCCATTTGGCAGGTGGGCTGACGTCGGCCCTCCTACAACATTTAAGTAATTCTGTTATGACAACACTCCGCAGTAACTTTATCAGACAGATTCAATTTAACATCTATTTTTAACCTTGTTCATTTCTGGATTTTTCTTTTTAAAAGAAAAATTACCGTATCGAATCACATCGTGCAGACCAGGCCAGAGCGTTTGAAGAGCAGTTTCGATATGCTCTATTTAATTTGTTAAATTGATTTTGATCCTGCTTGCACACGCAATTTTCTATGTGTAGACTAGAATTGGCCCCAGCGCGTGGAGCGCAAAGAAACGTACTGGCATGGTTTACGACATATTTGATGAAAAATTGCCGATCACCTTAAGAATCAATATTTTCTGCTCTAATTATAAAATGTTTTGCCGTAAATTTTGACAAGTTTTGCCCTAAACCAAAATCGATATTTCAGGTCGTTCATTGATTTTATTAAAATAAGTTAAGTATGTATGCTAAGAAAGGTCAGATTAAGTGCATTCAAGTTAGGTTAGGTTTAAAAAGCCGAATACAGATGTAAACGGATTTCTTAGGAGAAAATTTGTCAAAAAGTTTAGGGTAAAACTTGTTTAAATTAGCTCAGTTAAATTGACAGCCTAACATTAATCGCCAAAAGACGAACTGCTAGGTCGCATATTGAATCTGAATACAAAAATTCAAAGCTTCAGTGTATATTTACAAGTGAAAGCTCGAAAAGCTAATCGACCCTTCACCTTCAGGAGCCTCGGAATTATTAGACATCCAAAGTGCTTTCATTTACGGGCACGGGTATGGATGTAGGCTGTATTTATGTAGGTGCTCTCTTATTTTATCGATATTACATCAACCTCAAATCTCCCAAGAGTGTCTTTACTTATTAGAATCACAAGTACCACGTGTAGTACTTGTAGTACAAGAGGCGAGACGAGACGTTTGTTTGGTTGAGTCACAGAGCACAGAATACATCCCACATGCCGCCACTCTGTCTTGTCATGTCTTCTTCGAGTGTGTGTAGCTGTCTGTAGTCTCCTGTAATCCAATTATGAGGCCACGTACTCGAAATAGATGCTTCGTCTCGGGCCAGCTCAAAGTCCAAAGTTCCCGAAGTAAACAAATTGATTATGTCTTAAGGGAACTTACATTAGAACTTAAGTGCTGGCGTGTTCGGGGATGAAATTGATTCCTGGTTCCGAGTCATTTAGAAAAAAAGTTTTTATTGAGCGAAGAATTTGAGCGTTTTCTTGGAATATCATAAAATTCAAACGTTTTGAAATTTTTCCCTTCAGAGAGGCATGTTTATTTTTTTTTCATATTTGGAAGCTGAATTCAATCGTATTATAAATGGGAGCGAATCAAAATCGAGAATATTTGAACTTTGGCTGCAGATGTTCGGCGTCCAATCTAAGTTGAGCCATGTCTGAATTCAACACATTTACTCTGTGCAAATACATAAAGCGGAGGATAGAGCACTGCAGTAGCTCAATATAATCTTATTTATATACTATCGTAAAACCCGGGTCGTAATTCCGAGTTGAAAGCCCACAAATATCAACACAACACTCATTAAATGCCAAGCATGGGAGTAATACTAAAACCGAAATGTACATAAACTTTTAATTGGTGGACGACAGGGTCAAAGGTAGTGGAATTTGGAATACGAATCCACGCGTGGCAGCTTGAGAGATCGTCGATCCCATGAGTATTAAACGGGCACGCGTCCATACTAAAATGCAATAAAATTGCTCTCTGTCCTTCCGTGCTTTATATCGTTTTAAAGATGCTACTGCATTCTTGCATACGAATTTGACAAGGACAACATAGGACCTACTTCTGACTGGGTGACCTTAGACGATCTTATTTTAAGGTCGGAATTAAATTACCTGATCCATTTAGTCTATATGTTACGGTTCCGATATAATCTTGGTTCTGTTATAACCGAACCAGTTTGCATAAAATATTGTATATGGTTTTCGCCAATAAAGTACCATTAATCAAGAAAATTAAAATTTGAAAACTGTTGGATCTGAACCGGAATTTAGCGCTCTTTTCAATGGTGTAGTTCGTAGTTCGTTTTAAACTCAGAATACTTTTTCCTTCTGAACATTTCAAATGACTCTGACTCGTCTTGGAGCGTTTCCAATTAATGGGTAATTTGACACTGCTGCAGCAGGTTAGCAATGTTAACGAGTGCACTATTAGAAAGAACGCTAAATTCTGGTCCAGATTCCATAATTAACCAATTCTGATTAGCTTGACTAATAGTGTTTAATTGGCTAAAACCGCATTCAATATTATATACGAACCGGTTCGGTTATAACAGAACCAAGATTATTTCTGACCCGTAACATATAATTGTTAATTTTACTCAAAATAAGTGTTTTATTAGTCTAAAAGCATTCATTCCGATTCGTTTCGAGATGATTTTTCTTATTCTCTTCTTGTGAGTAAACAAGGCGGATATATGAAACTAATGGAATGCTATAGGAAGAGGAAGAACTTTGGCTCGTTTCCACGTGGATGGTTTAAGAACTGGACTCGGAAACTCGGCAGTTCCACAAAAAAAGAAGCTCAGAGGCCGGAAACTCAATGACGTCAAACCACGTCATTGATCTCTCTACCCATACCCATGTAGTCACTGTAGCTTTCACTTTCTCCCAAAAACTTTCTCCAAAGAACACAATGCTTCTACAAAATTAAGGCATTGTCATATATTCTTTTCCTATGCTCATCCGTGATCTCTGACCTACTATTCACATTTTATGCTAAGGCTATAGTCATGATGGAAATGGGTGTCCTTTAGCATTTAGCGGGTTTATGGTCCAAACAGTTAAGGCTGTATTTCGGCTAGGAATCATCGAAATACTTAATCGAATTACTATACGCATTACGTCTACTGGTTGACAGGTTAAATTTTATAGTGCTATTCGTGCACAGCGTTAACCGATCCGGGGCGCTTATATTCAAACCGTAAATATGAAATACAGATGCCATTTGCAGGATTATTTGAGTAAATGCGACAAATACTGCCAAATATGTTTTATTTTGTGATTTTGGGGTATATTTAGAAATTACATATATGAAATGCAACTGCGAATGTTACCTTTAGGGAAGCACATTGAATTTATTAACCTAGCAGTAGACCATGGAAAATCACTTGAAACGATATTATGTACTTACAGTTGAATTTCTTGTGTAGTGGTTGGTAATTTAATTATGATTTTTGCTTTATATATAGGTATAAGTTTTTCTTATGCATTTGTGCGAGTATTACAGTAAGATTAAATTTGACGACAAATTAAATTCCGTAATACAGTCTTAAGTTTTACAGCTGTGATCATCAACATCTTGAAAGTGCAAGGCCACTACAGGGCACTAAAGATTGAGATCTTCTGGTTAATGTGCCTTTGTATCATCACTGGGATTTGGTTTTGAAGGCTATCTATGAGGCTAAGTGGGTTCAAAGGGCAGCGAAGCTGTTTTGCATTTCAATGTGAGAAAATCTACATTATTCAGTTAGTGGCATGGTGGATTGGATTAAGCGATTTTCTGAGTAGGAGGCCACGGGATGCAGGAATTGTATTGTAGTCCATGTGCTAGCGGTAAGCGGATTTGTCACAAAATATTTTGCAAAATATCAGGTTTCTCTTCCTCACATGCATTTTATGTATGGATAAAAGGAATGGCGGCATAAACAAGTAAACAACTACGGGTGTATTGTGTCAAAAGCCTAGGCCCAAGGACTATGTGTATTCTATTCGAGGCTAAAACTGTTTTGACGCATATTCAAACGTTGGACGTAATTTATTGTGATAATCTGATATCTGATTGTCGTATGTGACAGGGTATATCAAGATTTTGCCCTAATTGAAAATTTCTGTAATTGAAGTTCTTGATGTTCATAAAATCGGTGTACAAAATATTGCGTAGTTCAAATGAGCAGCAATGCTTAGTTGATACTGTTTGGAGTATTTTCGTGGCAGCATTTAGTGGACTTGAAATGTCCAATTGCAGCGGCTATGAGCCACCGCGTATACAAGACCCTTAAAGCAGACCTATGCTTATCCCTTTGTGGACTGAAGGGATTATAAATAAATCCATTGTTCAATTATTACCAGACGGTTTTAATTAAGTTTATTAATAAATATACATTTTGCATGTACAGGGCATAGACCTTTCAAATGTTTCATCCAGATATTCAGGTACAGGTATTAGTACCGCCGTTTTTATTTAACACATGGCTTCCGTAAACAACAAAGGTAGGTATGTAACAAACCACTGGAATTTGACGCTTCCCTGGAGCAATCAATTATTCAACGTTCAACGGATCCAGGCACAACAAACAGGGATGAACGAACTCTACATTATTTACTGATCCATGTACATTATATCCCACAGGTACATACAGACAAAACTTGTGTAAATTAGTTAGGAAAAACAGTAGTCAACATTATTTTAGGAAATCCAGCTGGAGGCTGCTGCTATGAACTGTTGTAGAAAAGTTTTTTTTTTTTAACCAAAACGCATATGTACCAGGTAAAAAAAGTTAGTTAAATAATTCGATATATTCATCTATTCGACACACAATGCAGTAAACAGGAACAGCTTGCACTGACTTGGCTTGGCATTTGCAGGAAAAACTTATTCCGCTGAATTCGGAACCGAATTTATTGAAATTTTGTAAACAAGTACAACCAGGCGGTATTACAAAATAAGGCCGTTTTTTTCTTCATTTCCTCAGTGTATTGGTAAAAGTTCATGAGGTTTCATTTACAGTTCATTGTTCCCTATTCTTTTCCTAAGTAATCGCAGCCGAGAATCTTTTAACATTGACGTCTTGAGATCGAGATTTTGTTTATGCGGTTTCTTTTTTTTTTCGTTAATTCAATTTGAAGTCTCGTTATGTTATGTATTTTGCTACCGATAAGGTTCATTCACCACACCCAGTACGTCTTGAGTCAAAGATTCAAAATTTAATTAGCGGATAGCGCTAAAAGCTTGACGTTGTTCATGTTTAGCTACGAAATGCAAATATTATGTACAACATACGACATATTTCAGTAAACAGGTCGACAGTGACTAGTATATTTACCTGAAAGCTGTACAGTGCAAACAGTCTTATTTGTACAGGGTGACCCGAAATGTTTGAGGCCTCCCCTAGGTCATACTTCCAAAAATCGTACAATGACACAATTAAAGCAAATTTCATTGCGGATCTAATGTTGCAATAATATTTGGGCTTTTCTTAAAAGCGGTTGCTGTATAATATTATTAATTAATATTAATATTAATATAAAGATCGG